>CABHPP010099984.1:0-10295 GCA_902168425.1 Peromyscus attwateri
TTGAGTCAATTTGCGTCAATTTTTTTCATATGAAATATTCCAAAGAAATAGCTTTGTAGAGGAATAAAGCAGAGGGTTGCTTGTCAGGTAGTGGGGGAAGAGGAAATGGAAAGACACATCTAACGAGTGTAGGGTATTGGAACTGGATGGAGGTGGTTGGACAATGTTGTGAATGTGCTAAGTGCCACTGAACACCTCACTTTTGAATAGTGAGGTTTTTGTCTTACAGTTCTCCTACTCATGTGGTTATTAAAATTTACAAAAGTGTCTGTGGAGTAGGATGTTGAGTTCTTAGGCCAAATGCCAAGGAGTGGTATAGCTGGGTCATATGGTAGATTGATTTTTAAGTTTTTGAGAATTCTCCATACTGATTTCCAGAATGGCTACACCAATTTGCACTCACACTGATGGTGAATGAAGGGTGTCTTTTGGCACATCACCAGCATCTGTTGTCAGTTGTTCTGTTGATCTCAGCCATTCTGACTGGGCTGAGATGGAATCTCAAAGTTGCTTTAATTTGGACTTCCCTACCTGCTAAGGATGATGAAGACTCTTGGAGGTATTTCTTAGCCAATTTATGTCTTCTATTGAGAACTCTCCATCTAGAGCCCTCTCTTATTTTGATTGGGTCACTTGGTTCCTCAACTCTTTGTTTTGAGTTATTTGAATATCCTGGATATTAATCCTCTGTCAGGTGTGTAGCTCAAAAAAAGTTCTTTTTAATTTTGTGCGTTCCTTCTTCACTTGATCGACTGTTTCCTTAGCTATGCAGAAGCTTTTTAGTCTTATGAGTTCCCAGTTGTCAATGGTTGGCCTTGATTCCTGGGTAGGTAGAGTCTTGTTCATAAAGCCCATTCTGTTCCTGTATCTTGTAGGATACGACCTGTGTTTTCTTCTAGCAGTTTAGCATTTCAGGTTTCAAATTTAGGTCTTTGACAAACTTGATATAATTTTTGTGCAAGGTGATAGATGCAGATCTAATTTCATTCTTCTGCATGTGGACATCCAGATGTTGAAGATGTTGTCTTCTCTCCAGTGTGCATTCCCCCTCCTTGTCAACTATCAGATGACTGTAGTTACCAGTACTAATGTTGGGTCTTCTATTTTGTTTTTGTGCCAGTATCATTCTCTCTATATTACTATAGCTCTATAATTTATCTTGAAGTCTGTAATTAGCAATCTCTCAAGTGTTCTTTTTGCTCAGGTCTGCTTTGGCTATCTGGAGTCTTTTCTGGTTGTCCAATACAGAGTGGTTAGCCCTGAAACCACATACAAACCCACAACAAAAACAGACTCAGCAGATTTTACTTATAGATTTGCACGTGCGTGTGCACACACACACACACACTTATATATAACAATGATAATCAAAGAAAAGGGGTTATCAATTTGAAAGTGAGGAAAGGACATGAGTGTTTGGAGCAATGGCAGCTTGAAGACACTAGGAAGAGAAGAGAGAGCGGGATGGATGCAATTCAGTTTCCATTAAAATGGATTGAAAAGAATATTGCATAAGTTAACTAAACAAAAATAAAAGGGAAGAAAAACTTCACCCACCTAGAATTAAACATGGAATTTTTTTTCAAAAAATCCCCTCAACCAAGTGAAAACAAACTACCACTGTTCATTGCTCCCCTTCTGCGACAGCCCTCCTCCTATAACATAAAGGAAGGTTTGTAGCATTCTTCGTTTCCATGGTGACAGAGGTCTTTTATTTTTCCTCAGTGGACCTCACAGAAAACAATAAAATTAAAATGCGAGCATTTGTTTTGCTTTGCCAGCAATGCTTATGGAACCTTGTTGTTGAGGTTTAAATGTACATGTCCCTCACAGACTTGTGTGTTTGACCTCTTGGTACACAGCTGGGTATGCAGCTTAGGAAGTTGTTGAACCTTCAGGAGGCAGACCTTCACTCACAGGGGAGGTGAATCACAGGGTGTGCCTCATGTTCTGTCTGCTCTCTGCTTCCTCCACTGTGGATTGTGAACCCAAGCAAATCTTTACCCACTAAGCTACTTCTTGTCCTGTCTTTAGTCACAGCAACAAGAAAGGTAATAACTATGTTTATGCATGCCTAGTATGCCCTCTGCCCCAGAGTGACACCTCCATCCTAATGAAGTGGGTCTGGATCATTGTTTCTCCAAACAAGTGGTACAACTTGGAGTTGTTGAGGATTCAGGAGTGAAGGAGATATCAAAAGAGGGATCTGTGCAGTGTAGGACTTAGCAATTTCAAGGAGTTTGTATGCTTATTCTTTCTTAGGATAGATAGCAGACACAGGCATCAGGGATGAGATAAGACTGACAGCTTTAGATGAATCTCAGTGGAAAGCAAATCTCACTGTTTTGTGCTTCTAACAAATACTCTAATGCTTTGGGAGATCTCAGGCCCCTCCATCCACCACTCACACCTCGTGGTATGTGCACAGGAATTTATGGTGCATCTGAAGTTCAAAACAATCATCTCAGATTCATTTTGTCCTCATAAAATATTCAGTTTCTATTGAATTTCTATTGTAGGTCCCAGGATTTACAGGCACCATGAACTTGAGAGCTGGTGCAGCCCTGTGGTGGAGGGACTGTGTGAGCATCATAAAGAATCTTAAAGTTAGCAATCATCATGAACTTGCCTGCTTTTACAAAGCTGAATAAAAGAAGAGAGCTAGATTTGAATCTCAGATGGCTTGAACACCAAGCTTGTAACCTTAGTAATCGGTCATGAGGGAGCAGTTCTAAAGTATTCTTATGTGGTCAAAGATTATGGAGTGCCCCGAGGTACTGGTAGCAAGCTTCTCTGTAGGTCCATGGGGTCTTTGCTGCTCACAATAGTGAATGTACCTGCTATTCCAAGGTGGAGCTCCTCTTGCAGAGTTTCAAAACCACTTAGCACTTCAGTTGCAGCTTTATCATTTGCTCTATCCAGGTATTAGCAATTGGACCTTGACCAAGCTCTGCAAACCATGGCTTCTTCTACAATGTAATCAAATGTGACTCCCTTGTAAGGCTGTTATTGGAATTCCAAATGCTGATACCTATGAGAATATCACATCTAAAGGGGTGGCTTTCCCTTTCTCACTTCCTACCTCCAGAAAGAGCCTTAAAGGACTTTGTGGAAACAACTGCCCCTGTTGGTGTAGGCCTCTGCACCTCAGATTCCCTCTCTCCACTAAAGACAATGGTAGGTGTCACAGAGCATTAGCCCATGTAGGATATCCTCATCTGAAGCACGAATTTCTTGTGCATGCGTGTGTGTGTGTGTGTGTGTGTGTGTGTGTGTGTGTGTGTGAATTGGGTTTTATTAAAAACAGCCTGAGGCTGAGGTCATGGCCAATACTGTAAGGTTCTTCCCCTACAGTCATGAGGACCTGAGTCCAATCACCAGAACCTATGTAAAACCTGGGATGATAATGCATATCTGTAATCTCAGTCCTGGGATGGCAGAGACAGAAAGATCACTGGGGCTTGTGGCCAGCCAGTCTAATGGACTCAGTAAGCTCCAGGTTCATTGAGAGACCCTGCCTCAAAAACAAGTTGGGGAGCAACTGAGGAAGACACTCAGTGTTGACCTCTAGCTTCAACACACATGCACACACATACATGAATATGTACCTGCACACACACACACACACACACACACACACACACACACACACACACATAGAAAAGGTAGCCTGTAAATAGCTTTCTTTGGATGTAGTAATGCTTGTATGCTGTGTTGTACTCTGCTCTTTTGATGATTTCTATTGCTTTGGAACCCAAATCCAAGGTCCAGTTATACACATATCCTCAGTCTCGTTTGGCCTTGTCAGCAGGGGCAGTGAGACCTGCTGGGCCGGGCTGGCCACTCCTGGAAGCTGATAACTGTGCCAGCACCGGAAAGAAACACGCTGCCGTGGCCGGATGCCGAGGCCTGGTGTGGGGTTGATTACTCTGGCTTGGGAGTGTTCTCTGAGAGCTCCACTTCCTCATAATTAAAACCCAAGATGCTGTGACTGTTGCACTTGTCGGATTTGTTTCCTACACATGTAGCACAGTGGCCCGATTTCATTTCCTCATAATTAAAGTGTTCCGAACAGCAGTGTGAGTCCTGACCTGAAAGAAGTTATTAGAATGATCTGCCCTCCAACAGCAAAGGCGTACACCCAGAATTGCGTGGAGCTTAAACTGCTTCCACGTCCTTCCTGCTCTCTTTTTCCTTCTTAAAACAAATATCACGGCGCCATTAGACCCAGACTATTTGTTAATTGCTCTAAGATATTAACTCCAACAGTGTATAAACCTCTTCCTTTTGTTTTGAAATAGGGTCTCCTATTGCCTAGGTTAGCCTCAAACTCAACTATGCACACAAGAATGATTTTGGACCCTTAATACTCCTACCTTTACCCCCACCCCCCAGAGATGAGATTGCAGGTGTGTACTACCCTGCCTAGTTATTGTGGTGCTGGGGATCAGCCCAGAGCCTCATGAATGTTAGATATGCACTTTGTCAACTGCCTCATGTCTCCAGCCCCAACTATAACACTGTATAAACCTGCTTTGCTTGTGTTTGATTGAGACACAGTCTCACATTGCTGAAGCTGACCTCAAACTCACCATGTCGTCAAGAGTGCCTTGAACTCCTGATCCTCCTGCCCCCATCTCCCCAGTGCTGGGATTACAGGCATGTGACGTCATGTCCAGTTGATTTATGAGGCACTAGGGATCAAACCCAGAGCTTCCAGAGTGCTAGGCTAGCATTCTATCAATTGAGCCTAGCCCCAAACCTGAATTTTAACTCTTATCTCAGATTTAAGCTGATGCCCCAGTCTCTGTCCCTTTTAAGTCATCTGGGGCAGGTTTCCAACAGCTATCTGTGGGGGACCTCTTCTTTTGCACAGAGTTTTCCCTCCGGGTGAGATGGGTTCAAGAGATGAAGGGTCCTTTCCCCTCTGATGTACCATTTCCTAGACTGCTCTTGTTCTGTACCCTCCTCCCTCACTCTGTCTCCTACCTTCACTTTAAGACATGGCTGCCATCCTTTCTGAATTCAACAAGAAGGTTAACAACTGTGTTTGTCTTGGTTTTGAAGTTTATTGCCTTTGCCTGGACTGTATGGCCTTAGTTGTTCAACTATCTCCTAATTGTCACTTGGGAGTGAGTTTCTACCTTGGAGTACCCAGTCCTCTCTAAACCTGGTGTCTTCACTTGTAAAGTAAAGTTGGGCTTGGAAATCACTCATGGTTATTTTTCCTTTTCCAGAATCACTGGAGTGAGCTTCTCTCCAGAACTGTGCTCAGGACCCTTGCGACACTGGCCCCTCTAGGAATAATGTCCTCATAAGCTGCTGTAGTGTGCTGGCCCTCTTGGGTTGGTGAAGGGAATTTTAAATGGAGATTCATGTTGGAACACCAATGCTAAATTAGGAGCTAAAGGACACAGTTGTGTGTCATGTATGGGATCATGTGGCATGAGTCTAGTGTGTGGGATTTCTGTGATGAACTCATGTCATACTGATTATGATTGAAGAGTGGAAGTCTAAAACTTTTGGTGTGAATCTAGCCCATGACAGTTACTGCTTTGTGATTTCAGGAAAGTTACCAGACTCTGGACCTCAGTATCCTGTACAGACAGTGGGAGGAGCAACACGGTGCTATCTCCTTGGAGCTATCTCCTTGTTAATGAGAGTTAAATGAGATGGTACACGTACAAGATCTCACACTGCCTGATGCACTGTCACGACACAGTAATACGAGGATGTATTGAATGTCTGCACTGCTTGTCAACTCAGGATTAGCCAGTGCAGTGGCAAATGCCTGCCAGTGTCCCAAGGGCTCAACGGCATCAAAGTAGATAGCTATGTCTTGCAAAATTTCCTAGAGCTGATTCTAACGAAGACTCAGGCTCCTTCCGTCTTCAGCTTCTGTAGTTTCCTGGCTTCTGAATCATTACAGAACCATCCAGCCAGTAGACAGAAGGAGGAGAAGGAAAACCATGAGTCTAATAGGCCAAAACTAGGATATCACTTCTTTTCTAGGATATCATAACATTCTGCTGGGCAGAGCAAGTTGCATGACCTCCGTGTAATCATGAAGCAGGATAGGAAAGAGGCTCCTGGAGTCTCTGAGCAGCCGATCTACTGAATTAGTGGACTTTTTTCTTTTGTAATGAGTCTGGCTGTTTTGCTCCACTTTAGATTGGACAACCCTGTTCTTTTGATACTAGCTAACTCTTCCCCCCATCCTCTGAGGGTCAGCCCAGCTTACCGTGTCTCCCAATTTTAAACACTTAGTATTGAGCATTCTAGAACTTTCCGTCTTAGGATACCACACTATGCCCTACTTGGCAGCACAGCCTCTGGCTTCCCAAGCCTTTTATTGAGGAAATTGGTTTATTTTTCAGACAACTGTATCTTTTCTCTTTTTTTCTCCCTTTAAGGAATTAATATTGTTTTTAATTGACCAACAAGAAGTACTTGCACTATATTTTGAGATATAGTGACAGCATAGATTGAGTATCCCATTTAGAACTTGCCCCTTATGTGTACCCATGCTGTCATACTGCAATATTAAGAAGGGCCCTTGGGCCTTACGGTAGCAATGTCTACTCTGAAAGCCAAGTGCTACCATGTTGGAAATGAGGTAATATCCGAAGCAGGTTTTTAAAACAGCTTTATAGAGGTATAATTTACATAACATAAAATCTACATGTTTTCATTTTACAATTCAATTATCTCTAGAAAATTTACAATCTAATTTTAGAATTCTGTTCTGTCCTCCAAGGGAGCTCCTTCCTGTCTATTTGCAATCCATCTCTGTCCCCAGCCTGAGCTCCAGGGGACCACTGATCCTAGTTCCTGGCAGCCTCATTCAAAACAGCCCACACTGTAAGCAATGCACACATCTGCCAACTGGTGAAAAGTCAAAAAGCAGCAAAGCTTTCTGGGCCCATAGAGTAGAATTTGTTTCAGCCTAGACAGACAGACAAAAAGAAAAAAAAATAGGAGAACTCTAGGCTGGGGAACTAACTCCGTGGGAAAGCCCTTGGCTTGCAAGCGGGCGGACTGGGTCTACATTTCCTGAGCCTATGTGTGTGTGAGTGCACATCTGTGATCCCCGTGCTCCTGTGGCAGTGATAGAGGAGATGGGCACTGGAGAATCCCTGCAAGCTCACAGGCCAGCTAGGCTGGCATATACTACAGTGAACAATAAAGAGACTCTCAAACAAGGTGGCAGGTGAACCCATACCTGAGGATGCCCTCTGATTTCTATACAGGTGCTGTGGCATGTGTATACACATATGCACAAATATGATCATGCAAACAGACATGCGTGCACACATACACACACACACACACACACACACACACACACACACCATATACACACATAAAAAACCCCCAACAGATATAAGTAACATTATACAGACATTGAGCAGGGTTTATTTATATATTTAGGAATATATATATATATATGTATGCATACATATATACATAAAACTATTATATACATATATGTAACAACAATTAATGAAAAAAGAGGCTATGAATTGAAAGAGCAAGGAGCAGTATATGGGAGGATTTAGATTGGAGAGAGGAAGGAGAGAGGAATGATGTAATTATAGTATAATCTCAAGAGAGAAAAGAAACCAGAACTGTGGCCAAAGTCCCATTTTGGATGGACTCTGGAACATGCCAATCACTCATCATGCCAATAGGAGTCAAGTTCAAAAGACCCACGTTACAAGATCAGCATATGACATATATGAAAAAAGGAAATCTAAAGTCCATTTTGATCACGGTTTGCACTTAACAAAAGCTTCTGTTTTCTGTTGCAGAATCCCCAAGCCTCGATGCTCTCTCTCTCTTTAAAATGCCATGGCTCTAGGCCAGCCTGATCCAGTTCTGCATTAAGACTTTTCTCTCCTGGTGATTCTAGGTTGTATCAAGCTGACAGTTAAAACTAAGCACACCAGCTAGGGACTTCCCTTGACAGCATGCCTTGGGGGTGATTGTCTTGGTCGTTACTTGATTCAGGAAACCTCAGTCCACTGGGGAATGGGTGGCACCTTTCCCCCAGGTTGGGGATCTTGAACTGTGTAAGAGAGGAGGAAGCTAGCCACTGTAGGCAAGCAAGCAAAGACACATATATTTTCTTGTTCGCCACTCTGACTATAATGTCACCAGCTTCTTGAGTCTCTGCATTTGTTTTCACTAAATGATGGACTGGAACTTGGAATTATAACTTTCCTTTCCTAAGAAAAATTCATGACTACCTTATTCCTTCCTAGATTTGCTATTGAATCTGTTTCTTCTCTTGAAGGAAGAAATTCAGAACCTAAGAAGATAAAATATCTCATGGCTCCCAGTTTCTCTTTCCTATATGTTGAGTGATTTTTTTTTCCAAGCCCACTTGGGCCAACCTCTATTTTTAAGGGGACACTGGGGAGCTGTTACAATGTGTGGTGGGGCCTAGCGGGAGACAAGGGGGTGGAAGCTGATCATTTGTTTTAGACATAAGCCATTTGTGGTGCATGATTTGTCAGTTGCTAGAAGGTTCTTGGCAGTCTCATTGCACACTGAGAGCCAGGCTGTGCTGATGTGTGTAGCTCAGAAGGGAAAGAAGTCCGAGTTTTGTTCATCAAAGTTATCTTACACTGCACATTTTTGGAACTGAAGATAATGCTGTCTTGGCCTACTTAAGATTGGTGTCCTGGAGAGGAGTGTCAGGCAAGCTGCTAGGAGCCACACTGGCATAACCTCCCCCAACACAGCATCTCCTGGAGATGAGCGGTTACATGTGAGATGATGGCTGCGAACGCTGGAGAACTCAGTAGACCAAGTGCTCAGCAGAGTGCCTGGTTTTGGCACAAAGGCTAAAGATTGTGTGCTGTGAGACTACGTTGTCATCATTACTAGTGGTTCAAGCAGGTGGGCTCAAAATGAGCCCCCAGAAAACATGGAGCAGATGCCGTGTTAGTGTGATAAAGGATCACTTGGTGGCTTCGCAGAAGAGACTTTTTTTTTTTTGAGACAAGGTTTCTCTCTGTGGCCCTGGCTGTCCTGGAACTCGCTCTGTAGACCAGGCTAGCTTTGAACTCACAGAGATCCACCTGCCTCTGCCTCCCGAGTGCTGGGATTAAAGGCGTGGGCTACCACACTGGGCATTTCTTCTATCATACTTCTAGGTTCATCTCTCCCAAGTTAGTGAGCTGTAGTTGAGATATCTACAGGACTCATCCTGGAGACTTTAGGGCAGTGGTTTTCAACCTTCCTAATGCCATGACCCTTTAATACAGTTCCTTGTGTTATGGTGACCCCCAATCATAAAATTATTTCATTGCAACTTCATAACTGTAATTTGCTACTGTTATGAATCATAATGTAAATATCTGATAGGCAGATGGTCTTAGGTGACCCCTATGAAAGGGTCTTTTGACCCTCCAAAGGGGGTTGTGACCCACAGGTTGAGAACCACTGCTCTGGCGGGCTCCCTGCTACTTGCTGCTTCCTGCCATTGGTGGCTGCTAGTATAGGCTGGCTCAGTGTCTCTACCTCCATTATCCAACTTTCTCTTCTGCATGTGTTACATTGCCTGTCTCACTCTTAGAAGAACACCTGTGATGGTACTTCGATTGGATAACCCAGCAACACCAAACCCATTTCAGCATCCTTGGCATACCACAGCTGTGAAAAATCTGACCTTCTAAGACACCACTTGCAGGCTGTGGAAATGAAGACCTAATGTCTCTGGATGCCCATTTTTCAGCTGGATGCTGTAGGTTAGAGATGACCCTTGATTTCCTTTGCAGGGTAGTGAGGTTAGACTTCAAGGTTTTGTCTTAAGGGGTTGATCACCAGTGTGGCTAGCAGTGGGGCATCTGAGGATCAGCAGCTTGGGGTTGATTGAAAACTCCTCGATTGTTTCCTTTTGAAACAACCACTTCCTCCTCCTCTTCCTCTTCCTCCTCCTCTTCTTCTTTTCCTCCTTTTTGAGGGAAGCTGATTGTAGACATAAAAGTACCTGCAGCACAAAGCAGATGTGGACCCCCGTGGGCTGATGGGTGAGAGTTCTGTTTCAGTCATCATGTCCGAGATCAGGCTTTGTGCCTCTGTTGATTTTGAAATGACCTACAGGAAGGTTCCAGTAGGAAATGCTGGGTCTCTTCTGCCTTCATTTCTTCTTGTTCTTGCCGCTAAAAGCGTTTCTTTTATTCTGTGTGTACATGTACAGGTGTGTGTGTGCGTGTGCATGTGTGTGTGTGTGTGTTCATGTGCAGGTATGTGTATGTGCAGGTGTGCGTGTGCGTGTGTGTGTGTGT
>CABHPP010099991.1:0-21802 GCA_902168425.1 Peromyscus attwateri
TCCAAGTGGGTCATGCGTGGGAGTGGGTCATGTGTATGAGTGTGGAAACAGGGGGACAAAAAGACATTTTGTTTTATGATTTTTCAAACGATTGGATTTTTTGAACCTGTATCTTAAAAATATATTTGCAATAAGAACAAGAGGCGTGTAATTGAATTCTTCGGGTTTCTTGAGTAAATTAAAAACCTTCCAATGTAAATAATCTCTGATTTTTTAAAAATTGTTTTCTCAGCTACAATCCTAGCAGGTAAGTGTGGGAACACCACAGGCTTTTTTTCAGGTCGATGGGGCTCACATTAATTTCCCTAGAAAACCGACTCCCGTTAGCTGCTTGTTGAGTGTTTCTCAGGAACACCGGTTTTGTTTCTTGTATCTATCAAAATCTCAGGGAAATAATGACATTTGCATACTCAAGCTTTCATCAACAAGAGCTTGCAGTATGTGAAGCAATAAATGGCTTCAAGACGTTGAAATACACTCCGAGAATTATTTAAAAACCAAAACACAAAGCAGCAAGATTCTTTGCTGCCAAGTTATTAAAGGTGGGATTGAAAAGTTCCACAGAAATCTCAGCTATAAGTAGTTATCTCTGCAAGTATTCTATCTCAACACAGAATTCAAATTAGTCCTGTTTTCAGTTAACTTTAAAAAGGCAGAATGGTCTAACTACAACAAAAACTCCTTATGCCACCTATATTAGACAATGTACACCTTTTTTTTTCCCCTTTGGATCATGCAACAGTCTCCCGGCATAAAGCAAGTGGAATCTAACATTCTTATTTACGGGTATAACTCAGTTAAATGTCATTTATGAAAATAAGAATGCACACAGGTAGACCCAGGACTATCCTAAGAAAACTGGGGAGTGTCACGCCTTCAAAGTAGACATGACAAAACCTGTCAAAGGCACTCAACATAGAACAAAGGTAAATCCAACGTATCTTTTTCTCAGGTGTCTAAAAGGTACAGTGCTGTCACTCTATGCAAACTCTTTGGAATTGTGTGTAATGTTTTGTTAAAGATGATATTTCATTGGAACACAGGGATTCCCTCTTAGCCTGCCATGACCATCTCCACCACACAATGGAGGATGTGGTTACCTAGAGCAAGTATGGTCTTGTAGTCATGGCAATAATCATTACAGAGACACTAGAGGGCAGAAAGAGGACAGAATCATGAGATTTCACTTGATTCCAGCGATCACTCCCTCCTGTCCCTGATGCATACGGTCTTGATGGATGGGCTGGGCATGGTGGACTCCAAGGCTATCATCTGCCCTATGTTACTCCACAGCACAAAAAACAACAGCTTTAAACTCTCTGGCCTTGTGAAGATGTTAATTGCCTTATCTGGATCAAAATATCTCCAAGTGATGTACATGAAATGTCCTTGTATGGGATTATTATTATGAGCTTCTCTTTCAGGAATGCTCTTAATATACAAGCCATAAGTATGATATTTTTCTTAAGGCCTCAAAACATATAAAATTATGGACAGATATGTTTCACAAAATCTTTATGTTGAGTTCCATTTTCAAAAAGAAAATTTCAGGAAATGTGGTCCATACAAAAATGTCACATTCAGGGTCTGAAATAGATTACTCGGCATGTGATGGAACATGTCTGTTTTAAGAGTTTCCAAAATTGATGGATTAGTATGTAGCATTATAGGATGACTGAATTGTTAAAGTATGATTTTGTTAAATCCTCAGAAAAAAATTTAAATTATTTTTTGCTAGGTTAACTTAAAATATAAATTTTAAAGAACAATTTTAAGACTGGTCTATATGTAGAGATAATTTTACATTTTTTTTCTGGGTTTGCTCCGTAAAAAAATAAACATGTATTTTGCCAGTGTTTTTAGGATAGTAACGCAGTCACTCAACATTAATTCAATGGTCAGGGAATACGTTTTGTTATCAATAATGCTATGCAGTGAGATGTTATAGTATCTAACTTTGTATATATTTATATTTAAAAAGCTATCAATATAATCCTAGCACCATTCATAACCAGGTGGTGTATTTTGAGTCTCTATGTTCCTTGGATAAGAAACTAATTTTTTATTCATTCATTTTTAAAACTATAAAAAAATAATAATATAAAACCAAAGCTATCACATCAAAGTTGGACAAGACCAATCAACAGAAGAAAAAAAGCCCACTAAAAAGCAGAAGAATCAGAGACCCACTTGCTTGCACACTCTGGAATCCCATACAAACACTAAACTGAAAGCCATAACATATACACAGAGGACCTGTGCAGACCCATGCAGGCTCTGTGCATGCAGTTTTTGCCAGAGGTTCAATTATGCTTGTAACAGGAAATGTTCTCCTGAAGCCTGCAATATAAGCTACATGTGCATCTGACAAAAACAACATGGTGAAAGTATCATTAGAAACTTTGTTCCTTTGGGGGCTGGGGTGAAGGCTCAGGGTTTAAGGGCATTTACTGCTCTTGCAGACGACCTGAGTTTGGTTCCCACCCCCTGTGAAGTGACTGACAAGGATCTGTGGCTCCAGCTTCAAGGATCTGACACTCTTCTGACTTCTCTTGGCTTCTGCATCCACATGGTGCACATACGTATACTCAGGCACACACACACACACACACACACACACACACACACACACACACATATACACACACACACACACATTCAACCAATTAATCATCAATAAATCAATCAATCAATATTTTTTAAGAAGAAATTTTGTTCTCTTTAAGACTTTCAAATGTATTTTTTTTTAATGACAAACTTTATTTATTAAACAGAACTTCTGGTATACAGTTGTACATGCTCAATTTTTTAATGATCATGGCATGGTCTCATCTGTAAATGCCCATCCATCATGTGTCTGTGGTATAGATTTCAGTTTGTATGAGGATTTAAAACACAAGTCTAGGCTGCCAAGGTGGCTCAGCAGGTAAAGGTACTTGCCACCAAGCTTCAAGACCAGAGTTTGATTATTGGGCCCTGCATGGTAGAAAAAGACAACTCATTTCTAACAGTTGTTCTCTGAATTCCACACGTGTGTTGTGGCAAATGTGTGTGTGGTGTGTGTGTGTGTGTGTGTGTGTGTGTGTGTGTGTGTGTGTGTGTATATACATAAATAAATGTAATAAAATACATGTTTAGTTATGTAAAACCATAACCATAATGTTGTTTATTGAATTTTTGTAACTGTTCAAAAACATTTTAAAATAGTACGACAATATCACTTACTCCCTTCCCTGTCCTCGCTCTATCCTCTCTCATGTCCCCTTCCTCCATCCCCTCCCATGCTACTCCAACTCCCACTCAAGTTGGTGGGTTCTTTATTATTATTATTGCCACACACACACACACACACACACACACACACACACACACACAAATTTGGTGCGGTTATGTGTGTATAATTTCAGGACTGACCATTCTTCATTTTATTCTTTATATTCAAAGCCATTAGGTCCTCTTAGAATGTTGATCTGCTTTTGGTCAAAATTTAAAGCGGCTAGCTATTAAACAAGAATTTAATATTCTATGTTTGCTGTTAATCTCGGCAGTAGCAGCATCGGGGCTCACTTAAGTTCTGTTTAAGCTAAAAATCTTAATGATGACTTTACAGTTCTATTTAAGTGTGGTTAGCTCACTTTTACACCAGGGGATAAGGCTACTTGTGAACATTGGTGTTATTTTTTGTTTTTATTGTTTAAAGCATGTTTCAAAATGTGTATTTTTCTAAAGCATTTTCTGAGATCAAAATTTAATGAAGCAATGTAAAATAGAACTGGATTTTCTGTGTCTGGAGCATTGGGGCTTCTTAAAAAGATGCTTCATTTCCTAAAAATATATCCTAAAGACTTAATTTGGACTCCTTAAGAAACTGGGTGTTAGCAGGGTCAAGTTTGAGTATTTCAGAGTTAGTCAAGAACTACGGAGACAAGAGACAACAGCTGGAAGGTCAGTGGAAGGTGGTGGGACTGGGGAGAAACAGTGAGACTGTGAGTTATCTTGGGACCAACAAATATCTCCGTTGACTGACTCGAAGTGAGGGCTCCAGAGAAAATGAAGTTCAGGGGTGACTTTACAGGAGGTCTGAGAATTTGCAAAGTAAAGATGCTATTTAGTGAGTGGGGTAAATGCAGGAGGGTCCTTGTTTTCCTTTCGAGGAGGAGAGTTAGTACCAAGGGCTTCATCCAAAATAAGTTAATGCAGAGGCTCCGTGGCAGTACTATGACAGCCATCCCATGACTCCTTCAAAGAACAGAGCAGTATTTTCCTATTTGTGTGTGTGTGTGTGTGTTAAGAATGTCACCAGCTGTATGGCTTTAATGTACATGTGTGTGATTGCATGTAGATGTCATACCGAAAATATTGCCCATCTTGTTTTCAGAAACAATGTCCCTCACTGGCCTGGAAATCACTAAACAGGTAGTAAAAGACTCATGGATTCTCATGCATCCATTTCCCCAGCTCTGGGACAACAATGTGTGCAACCATGCTGCCTCCTTATTTGAATATGAGGATTAAATTTAGGTCTTCGTGCTTGACCGGCAAGTGCTTTGCAGACTAAGCTATCTCTCCAACCTCCCCACCCCCAAATCAACTTTTAAACCTGATTTTCCCATAATTCAGTTGAATTCAGCCTTCATCACAAAAGTTTTGAAGTAAGTTTAGATGTGAAGGGAATAGCTGAGGTAGGAGTATCGAGGGCTTTGTGATTCAGAAGTAAAAATGCAGCATATAGGAAAGAGACAAGTCTGAGATGTAGGGTGAGAGACGGTGAGAGTCACCCTTTAAGTGTTTGGTGAAGAGATGAGGCAGGACAAAAGCTGACGTAAACTTTCCCCCTTTTCCCAATGAGTCTTTGTTGTTGGGCTCAATTCTAAGCCCAAATGACATCTGCGTTGGCCCGTACCAGAAGCCCCAGGACTGCTGTTCTATGCATACAGAAAACACTGAGTGCTGGGCTCAGTGTCCATCTGTAACCCCGCATATGGGAAGTTGAGGGGGAAGATGATGAGTCTGAAGCTAGTGTGTAGAGCAAGTTTGAGGCATCTCTTCGTCAATGTTAGATCCTGAAGTGGGAGTGAGAGAAGGAGGTGGAAGAAGAGAAAAGGATAGCTGGGGGAGGGAAGAGAAGACACTTTTATCTTAATTCATTTTTATATCCCTCATTATTTTACAAACGGACCCGAGAAAGGTCCATTTGTTGCTAGATCACAGTGAGTTCTTCTAAACTGCTAGTCCTCTTTGTGTGAAAATATATCTTTTTTTCACTTGTTTTTCTGGAAGCTCCTGCTGTTAAATTGTAAATAAGAAGCACAAATAAAGCCTTATCTCATGAAAAACAAGCATGTAAGTTGCAGCCTGAGGCAAAAGGGTCGGGTGAAATTAGGTAGGAAATAACTGTTGCTTTAGATGTACCTAACTTAGGATTCATCTCCGCAGTCGCCCAGACATGTCAGATTTCATGTCACAATGTGAGCTCATTATTGTCCAAGGAATATTTATTACATGGGACTACGTTATCGATGAGAAGAAGGAAGAACGTACAAGCAGAAAATATATAAAAATATGTTTTCTTCCCAGTACTACTATTCTGCTAAAGGAACACAGAAATAAAATGCCTCCTAATAATGTTCTTCTATACCCGTAGACCAGTGTCTCCCTCAGCCATCATCAGAGAGGCTTCCTCTACTGTAGATGGGAATTAACACAGAGACACTTTGGAACACTCAGTCCTAAATGGAATGTCTTCATTAAACCCCTCCCCTCATCGCCCCGGGAGTTATATAGAAGAGGAAGCAGAAAGATTACAAGAGCCAGAGGGATGGGGGACTCCAAGGAATCAGTGTCTTCCAGATAGACCAGGACTGACATGCATATGAACCCAAAGAAGCCATGGCAGCATGCACAGGGCCTTCACAAGTCCAAGCCAGATGGGGACCTAGTGCTGAGAGGGGGGACGTCGACACAAACTCCCATCTCTCACCCAGAAGCTGTCTCTAATTAACATCTGCTTGCAAATGAAAAGTTAGTTGTCTCTAACAGAATCTCTCTCAGTATATAAACCACACTTGAGGGTAGGTCCCAGGCCCAGCAGTAGATAGCCAACACCAAATGAACTCAATGGCATTTTCGTAGATATTTTTTTGTCTCATTTTGCTTTGTGTTGGGGCATGTTTTTGCCTTACTGGTCTCTTGCTTGTATATTATGGTTCTTGATTTCTTTTTCATGTGTGTGTGTGTGTGTGTGTGTGTGTGTGTGTGTGTGTGTATGTGTGTGTGTGTATTTCTTGTGCTTTCGTTTTTGCTTTTGCTTTTCTTTTATTCTGCTTTGTTTGTTTATTTTATTTCCTATTTGTTTTCTTAAGAGAGAAAGAAAGAAGGCTTGGGATTATTTGGGTGGGGAGTTGGAACTGATCTAGGAAAAGATGGGAGGAGGAGAAACCATGATCATAATATATTGTATGATAAATTCATTTTCAATAGAATAAATGAAAAATGTGGTTTCCTTATAACTTTACTTCCCTGCAGATGAAAATTATCCTTGGGTAATCTACTTCCCATAGTATCAAAAGCATCAAAATATTTCTTTTGAAACTTGGACATACCTGTTTATCTACTCAATAAAGAAGAATGTTCATTATGAATCTGCTAATTTTTGCAAGAAGCAGACAACTGACATTATGAAACAACCTCACTCTGCTGCTTTCTCTCCTCCTTCTCTGTCTTCCTTTCATCCTTCTCTTCTTCCTTTCTCTCGTATCTATATCATCCATCCATCTATGTATATATGTATGTATCATCTACCAATCATCTATCATCATCATCATCTATCAATCCTCTATCATCTATCATCTATCAATTATCTATCATCTAGCTATCAATCATCTATCAGTCACCTATCAATCATGCATCTGTCATATATGTATTCATCTACCTATTGATCTATTAATTTATAATCTCTCTATCATCCATTTATCTATCTATCATCTAACCAATCTATTACCTAAAAATCAGTCAATCTGTCATCTATCTATCTATCTATCTATCTACCCATCCATCCATCCATCCATCCATCCATCCATGCATGCATACATGCATCCATCCATCCATCATCCTTCCTTCTATCTATCTATCTATCATCTATCTATCTATTATCTATCTATCTACCTATCATCATCTATCATCTCTCTATTGTCTATCTGTCATCTTTCTACCATATGTCCATTCTTTATATAAACTACAACTTATGCTTGGAATTAGGTAACCAACATCAGTATTTCAGCTGCATCTTCTACATTCCTGATATTCTTTTGAGATAATGCTAATAATGAAAGAGTTATTCCAAATCTGAAATTTAGTGCTAACAAAGATACATAAATGAATTTTCCAACACACAAATTGAAAATAAAGGAAAATCAGTGATCTTCCTTCTTCACGCATATAGGGGAAGTAGGATAGCCTTCCAACGGGGATAAATGGCACCTGTCATTTACGGGGAAACAGCATCTTCAAGCCCAATCTTCAGTTCTCATCAGTACAGTAACACATGAAGGAACTTGAATGCTCAGGGAAAATATTTGATCACAGAAGAGAAAATAGTAAAGAAAAGCATCCATACAACACTGTCAATTAATTATCTGGTGCACACCTGCACCTGCTGCACAGTGTTCATGAATCATAAACTCTGGTGTCATCTTCGGGGCAAAAGTACATCCTACTGTATAAGGAATATTTATCAAACAAAAAGGAAGAAAATGAGAGAGGAGAGCAAGAACCTGAAACTTTAGAGCATTTCAAATGTCAGAAAAACAAATTAGCACCTCTGACAGGCTCTGAGCTGCAGAGGGGCATGTGTAGGACAGCCTGCATTTAATTCAAGCTGTTATGGGAAGAATCAATTCTGTAGTGAGGTCAAGGCAGCAGGACGTTTTTCCTCAAGACTAAAAATAATGCTGCCTCCAGGCATGTGGGCTAAATTCCACAGCATTTTGAAACCATTGTTAAAGAATTTAAATATGGATAAAGATGAATGGAAAACACGCTGCCAGCCTACATAGCAACTCTGGAGGGAAGAAAATCCTCCCCCACCTAACCATGATCAGTGAGAAACAGAGGTCTGAGGGCAGTTTTCCTCTCTGGAATGCCATCCCTACACTAGTCATCAAATTAAGATTCACACAAAGAGGAAACTACAAGCTTCCCAAACACCTTTAGGTAGAATGAAAGTACATGCTGAAAGATGTATGTGGGTCTGGAAACAAGGATCATTGAAATCCCTAGACTTTAGGTAAAACAGACTTTCCTGAAGCAAATCCCTTACTACCCCAGGCTTTTCCTTTTCTCTTCATGTTGGGTGGCATCGCCACATATGAAGGAAGGGTAAGGACAGAGAGCTGTAGGCAAGCACCATCATGCCTCTTATTACAAGACTTTGGAGGAATAATTTCATGGGTGCTTTTCAACTTAGAGGTCATGAGTTTAAATTGTGTCTCAGTGGATTATGAACAAAAGAGGTTGGTGTCCTATGAGAAACCCTTGATGGTGACACCCTTGTCCCTTCTTATCCAGTCTGCCACCACCATTGTGTTCTTTCTTTTGCTTCTTCCAACAACACAAAGGGGAACTGAAATGTCATTGCAAGTGTTTTTTTCTCCAGCCTTTGTGCCAAAGAAATGTGAGCTATGAGAAAGGCAAACGTGATTCATCTTGAAGGTCCAGTTAGTGTTATTCTCCTATCATAAGGTTCCCAGGCTTCCTGAGACTAATTGACATAAAAACCAGGGTGCCCTATAAGCAAAAGTTATGGCTTATCTCATACAAGTTATATTATAAAAGGGAACATTGTTAGGGAAGATTCAATTGTAAACCATGGATAATTTCTTGACTTGAGTCTTAAAAAAATTAAGATTTATTGTGTTTTCTATTTCTTTTGATAAATAATTTCTCATAGATGTAATTTTTCTCATTATTTCATTACAATAAATGTGAATTAATATTTTATTTCCCACTCTATATCTTTATAATAGTATGGTTAGGTATTTTGTCTAGCTGAAGAAACGCTGTATTTTCTTTGATTCGCCTATTAGTATTCTTGACATTTTATTATTATTACTGATACTCCTACTTGCTTGTAATTTTGCCGCCCAAACATTCTATTAATAATTAAATAATAAAAAGGGAAACATCAAGTCACCTGGAGAAAAGCAGTATCATAAATATTAAAGGAAAACCCCAGAAGTGCTTGGGAATTTCAACGAAATTCTGGCATCTGGTTATCCACAAGATGACACTGTCATAGCAAGTTTGGAGGTCAGAGGGCATAAGAAAATAACAACTTTCAGTAAAACCTAGCTGTGTCCTATGTCACTGTAGTCAAGGGTAAAAGTTGAGTCTGGGATTTTCCTCAACTTAATAAATTATTATTATAATAAATATCTCTTCATGTAAAGTGCAGCTTTCTGAATACTTATATCAGAAACTGGTCCATTTCCAAGCAATACCAGGAAAGATAATGTCTGTCCTATGAACAGGTAAAGTAATATCTTATGATTAATTTTGATCTTTTTAAGGAAAATTATTAATATTTGTGGGCATTAAAAATTGGTAATGTCTATTATGTCATTTTCAACACAACATACAAACACGCAACATACATACATTCAGAGATACACAAACCTAGACACCACACATATAGACACATATACTTACACAGATACACAGACACACACAGACACATGTTGACACATATACACTCATACACACTTGGACACATACACACAAACATAGACACATAAACACACACATGCACACACATACATACATACACATACACACATGCACATACACTGGCATAGACACACACACACACACCTAACTATATTTTGCTCATACTGACCATTTCTTTACTCTTCACTAAACATTAGCATGTTCTACTGTAATGTCACATATAGTCAGAGATATAGAAAGATATATTTATATCTGGTTTGCATATGAGAGATAAAGTGATATTTCACCTTTTTTCCTTCGCTTGAACCCCCTTCTTTATACAGCACTTCCTCCTCATATAGTCCTTCCCCCGATACAATTTTCATGATTGTTTAAATCCCAGAGACAATTATGGACATCATATGCAAAATGAGTTCGAGTTACACATTCAGTCAAAGGTATACCTGAAGTGGTTCAGTATGCCTTTGGTCATTGACATATAAATAGTGAAAACCAGGCTATTCTTTTATAAGAACATCCTATGCCAGGAACCTTGAGCTGTAAATAGAAATATCATCTCAAAGCATCCTTTTCATATAAATGAGTACACTGAAACACAGTCATTAAAACATATCTGTAGCCATAGAGAAAGTGAAGTTTGCCTCAGCCTCTGAATACCACCACCAACCTGAGTCTAGGATTGCTCCCTGGTATGACACTGTAGCCCAAATAAACCCATCTGGGGAAGCTGGGACAATGGTTGGCTCTACTCTTCTGCTGTGGAATGTCATTCTGTATGCTGTGAATGTGTGTTGCTCTGATTGGTTGATAAATAAAATGCTGATTGGCCAGCAGCCAGGCAGGAAGTATAGGCAGGGTGAGCAGACAAGAAGAATTCTGGGAAGAGGAGGGCTGAGTCAGGAGTCACCAGCCTGACACAGAGGAAGCAAGATGATAAGGCAGAACGGAGAAAAGGTAACAAGCCACGTGGCTAAACATAATAAATAAGAATTATGGGTTAATTTAAGTGTAAGAACTAGTCAGTAATAAGCCTGAGGGAATGGCCAAGCAGTTATAAATAATATTAAGTCTCAGGGTGATTATTTTATAAGCAGCTGCGGACCACAGGGCCGGGCAGGACACTGGAAAATTTCCAACTACACTCTTCAGTTGCAAAGCCTAAAATATTCAAGCACACACTGCCTATCCCATCATTTCCTCCCAGGATCAGTGCAACCAATCCCTGCCAGCCTGTGTTAGGTTGTCAATTGTGCAATCTATGGAAGAGATCGGCTGTGGAAACACACCCCCCCCCTTTCTGCATCCACATGCCACTTGTCTCTGTCCCTTCCTCCCCAGCGAGAAATGTCATTCACTAGAACATAAACAAGTGTGCAAGTGCTTCTACCCAGCACCATATAAACTAAAAGTTATCACATGGGGTCTTTGGGCACGTTACACACACAGACACACATATTCATATCCTCGGCACACCTGTAGATTTAACAAAACAGCACCAATCCTCATGGCTTCACTGACTTCCAGACTGTACATCAGCTGCGGGAAGCGGGGAGGGCTCTGGTTGTTGGGAGGGAGCACCTCGATGTACACGGTGCAGATGGAGTGCCTGCGAGAGAGAAGGGAACAGGGTGTTTAACGATCCACACTACTCTGGAACTTAGAATGCATGTTTTATTTGTTTCCTGGGTTTACAGGACAAGAGAATTTCAACTTTTATAGAAAGCAGTAAAATCATGAAAGAATAAAACAGGAAAAGTTACCACCAAAATATAATGCCTCGGTGAAATTAGCTTAGTAAAAGAAAAAAATACTGCCTCCAGTCCCTGCTCCTGCTACTTGGGTGAATAGTGTAAGTTAAAAAGCAATGGCTGCAGAGGAGAGCTAATAAATTAACTTGCCTCAACTGATGATCCTATTTTTAATCCTGTTTTTAGTAGTGTAGAAAAGCAAGCAAACAAACAAACAAACAAAGTCTTTGTATAAACACTTGGTAGTAAAACTTGTCTTCCAAGTTCTCTTCCAATTAAATCAGGTGAAGGAGTATTGATTAATTCAACACATAGCTACACAAATGAACACACACACACACACACACACACACACACACACACACACACAGAGAGAGAGAGAGAGAGAGAGAGAGAGAGAGAGAGAGAGAGAGAGAGAACATAAACCAGGGGCTGTGTTGTGTTTTATTAGTTTTGTATCTAACATCAATCACTGTGAATGCTGTGAATTTTTTTTTTTTTTTTGTCGAATGTCAAAATCATAAAGTAATCCTAGGGTAAGTTCATGGTAATAAACCTGGAAATGTTTTAAAATTTTGAAAATAAAATGAAAAGCTGAAAATTACCTTGAGTTAAAGCCTATAATGAGGGGAAGTTTTCATGAAGGAAATAAAGTCACTTTATTATCATAAGTAGAATTTTTACCATTTTCACATCCATTCTTTCAGCATCTTCTAACACTGGAATTTTAGACAATGAAAGTTGAAGTGAGCTACAGGGTTTTATAAAGAGAAACACTGACAAAATAGATAAATGGAACACATGAATTTACAGATCTGGTCCTTTACCATGTAATTCATACAGTACTCCCTAGGAACATTCTCTGCTTCCTAAAATGTAGGCTTTATGAACTATTTTTAATTGTATTTTTAAATTTAAAACATTTCAGTGGCAATTCCTGTTTAGGGGCTAGAATTTTCTTAAAGTAGTAAAAAAATTTTTTTTATAATGTATTCCAATGACATATTTTTCTAGAAGTAACTAATCTGGTTTTCTTTTTAAATGTTTTAGGTGCAGACCACAAAGTGCTGAGATCTGGGTGGCAGCTTGTCCATCCATAACATGCATGGGTGCAAGTTGCCGAGTTCTCTGCAGACAGATCACACACACTGTTAAGCATTTCTATTAAACTGAGGTCACTTCAAGACATTTATTACTTCTATTTCTTGCAATGCTGTTCCAAAGTAAACTCATTTCAAGTTAAAATACGTCAGAGTTTTAGAACCAGTTAAAGTGTCTGAATTCATTATCTCTGGTTTATATTTTGTGAAAGTGCCCTCCCAAAAATTAGTAATTTTTTTCCCTATTGAGATATATTCAGATGGAGATATAGATGCCATGGTGAAGTCATTAAAAGAGTTAATAGCTAAAAATTAGCTTTTAAGGCTTAATTAAAATGAGTTAAAGCAGGGGTTCTCAACCAGTGGTTCATGACCCCTTTGACAAGTCTCTAACTCCAAAAATATTTACATTATGATTCATAACAGTAGCAAAATTACAGTTATGAAGTTTCAATGGAAATAATTTTATGGTTGGGGGGGTCACCACAACATACGGAACTGTATTAAAGGGTCGCAGCATGGGGAAGGATGAGTTAAAGTAATAATAAATCATTGTTTATAAGCTTGTAAGTGTTCCTACGAAGGCCAAATAACAGAAAGTTACAGTTTTTCTTTGTTGTTGTTTGCTTGTTTTTTATTTGTTTGTTTTGTTTTATTGTTTTTGTTTTCCAGACAGAGGTTTCTCTGTGTTGCCCTGGTTGTCCTGGGCTGGAATTGGCTCTGTAGACCAGGCTGGCCTTGAACACAGAGATCTGCCTGCCTCTGCCTCCTGAGTGCAGGGATTAAGGGTGGGTGCCACCACCGCCACCATCTGGCTTTTATTTTATTTTTCTAATACCAGTTTTAATGTTAATGAGTCCCATTTCTGTGGTAAGAATGGGGGTTTTTCATCCTCAGCTGGGCTGATGCCCCTCGCAACAGGCTTGGCAGTACTCACAGGTGAGTCTCAGAAATTGGGTCCTATCCTCATTTGTTTTTGAGAACAAGTCTGACTACTTACCCCAGGCTAGCCTAGAAATTTCATCTCCGTTGGTCTTGAGTTAACACAATCCCGTCTCTATCTCTGGTGTGTTGGGATTATGTTCATAAACCACCATCCCCAGACCAATTGCCAGATGCTATAGCCAGATAATGCTTTATTGGGCTATGGTGGCCCCTCCCACTTCGTAATCTTGGGCTAAGATAGAGGACCACTCTGGTCCAGGGTGACTGCCTCTTTCATTTTCTCTCCCCTCTTTCTTTGTCTCATAATTCAGGGGGTTGGATTGCTAGTCACGCTTCCAACACCTTCTCGGGATTTATCTCTCAGACTTGTTTGGGGAAGATCATATTTCAGTCGCACCTTTTTCATGCTTCCTATCTCGGCACTCTGTTGTGGTGCATTTAATAAGGACCAGTCTTTTTGAGGGTTACTGCTTTATAAAATGAGATCTCCTCTTTATCCCTGATGTCAGCAGAGTGTCATAGCAAGCATCCCTAAAATTGAATGCCTATAGCATTAACAATAAAATGATGACTTAAGGCTGTAATAAACAGCAATCATTCACCAGCATAGTTTAAGCACATAGTAAAGCAGGGCAGTCACTAGGTAAATAATAACATTTTATGTGAGTATTTCATATTTACATTTATAGCCAGTCCTAAATGCATAAAACCAAGCTTCTTTCTATCCATATTTTATTTTGGTAATAGGGCAAGTATGATGCAAATAAGTTTCCATTTCTGAAAATGAAAACCATTGAGGTCTCATTATTCTTATTTTGTTGAAAAAAAGTTCAAAGCAGAACAAAAGAGGTAATGAATTTCTAAGACAGTTTTATGACTCAAAATGTCTGTTGAATTGCCTAATTTGAGTAGCTTGGTTTATAATTTTAAATAATCACAAAGATTAAGTGACTGAATTAATGTTACCAAGCTCATTAACAACTGCAGATAAAATAAAAAGGCTTCTGAACTCTTTAGGTCTCATAAGAATGCATTTTAAGAAGTACAATGGGAGAGGTTTTCTTTATTTATCCCATGGTTGTGACATGAAAGGCCCTTGCTTTGTTACAAACGGTGGGGTCTTATTCCAAATCCTCAAGTATTTGAAGTCTTAGACTCAGACTATGAAATTAGAATATTTGATTAGTTATGCCATAACTGAAACTCCATGATGAAGTGTATTTCTTTATTGTAAGGGGAAAATAAAATATGAATGAAGAAGAGCCAGGAAGATGGACTTAATGCACTTTGACTTTGGAAACGTCATAATTTAAAAAGATAAAATAGCCTAATTTTGTATCACTATGATAATAATCAGTATGGTTGTGCTTATGCAGTTACATATGACTACTTGTTTCTATGACAAAGTTATTTATGTTATTTTCTCTGCAAGACTTAAAACAGAGAAATCACAGTGGGTTTTCCTTTCTCCCCTCCCCATTAATAACTTGCTACAAAATCTGTATTTATAGCTTATGGATTCCATTTGACTATCTTGGCAGAAAATGCAGACATCTACAGAAGCAGAAACTTTATATTTCAGTCCAATACAAGAGAACACTTATTAGAATGCTGTGGGATGTTCTGTATGCTGTGAATGTGTTGTTCTGATTGATTGATAAATAATATGCTGATTGGCCGGTAGCCAGGAAGTAAGTATAGGCAGGACAATCAGAGAAGAGAATTCTGGGGAGTGGAAGGCTGAGTCAGGAGACGCTGCCTGTTGTTGCTGCCATTAGACCATGAGAAGTAAGATGTAAAGTACCAGTAAGCCACAAGTCACATGGCAACTTATAGATTAATAGAAATGGGTTAATTTAAGATATAGGAACTGGATAGCAAGAAGCCTAAGCCATTAGGCCAAACAGTTTAAATAATATAAGCGTCTGTGTGTTTATTTGGGTCTGAGTAGCTACAGGCCTGGGCAGGACTGAAGATAACTCCAGCAACATCAGTAGAAGATGGGAGCAGAGGTTTAGATGCACAACCTATTCACATATGTAACACACAAGGCCTCACAGACAAGAGGGGGCATTTGTGTAACTTCATAAAAGAATAAAGATGAAAAGGGTAAATTTTGCACAAACAGAGAGAAGGAGTGGGCAAGGAACAGAAGGAGCTATTGAAACTGGAGTATACAATCATTCCATACCATCAAGTTTGAACTTTATCTTGACAGTGGGATAGTCAATACATTTGAAGTAGGGTGCTGATAGGATTAAATGTTCCAAGTCTCCTTCCTGTTTCCTCCCTGACGTTTCCCACAATGCCTGCACAGATGTTTATAGCCAGTGCAAGGCCAGTATTCCACCAGGCCTTTTTTTTACCTTTATTTCCAGTGTTTCCCCCAGAACATGAGCAATTTTAGGAATCCAGTATATTTTTGTTAAAACAGATAGATGGCCTTCTGTTATGTCTTTATCACCATGTACAATTATTTTAAAGGACATATGTTCACAATGGAAAATTTTCTATTGGAGAACATTACTTTGTCATAGGTTAATTAAGTACTAAGTTGGATTCCATGACAAAAAATAAGATTATGTGAGGATGCCATATCGTGTGTCAATCATTTTATTGACATTGAATGAGGAGCTGTTGGGATCAGCACTGTTTCCATACCAGATAGTAGTAATAATTCATTCCAGGATTAAAGAATATTCACTCAACTTAATTGAACAAAGTTAATATTAACTAATAGACACCACTAGAGTAAGTGATGCTTTAATTTTAGGGCATTTTTAACCCTTTAACTTCTGTCTGCATGTTTGCTCTCATCAAAGCCCCATACAAAACAAAACAAAACAAAACAAAAAAAAGAAAAGAAGCAAACCCTCAGAATCCAGTGATGGATTTCTACTGCTGTCACTCTGAACTTGTGGACACTTCACTAGGACAGGAGTAAAAGATGCCTGAAGTCATTTTATACTGGGTCTGAGTCTTAATACCATCTGAATGTACAAACCCAAGCTGCCAAACTGAAAAAAAAAATAATACAGAGAATGCCCCCAATTCTGATTGTTGCTGCCAAAGTTTTCAAGGTTGTTACTTATGGACATGTATATTATTCCATTGTTGCTGATGGTGTCAATCTATAGCTGTCTATTACTTTTATGTTGGTAACTTTCAAATGTCATCTTTCTTTCAAAGGAAACATTGAAAGCAAAGCCTCCCAACTCTTCAGTTCACTCACCAACTCAATTTGAAGGCTTAATTTCCCTGCAGAAAACAGTGAATATTATTATCCAGCAACAAACATTACATTATCCCTGCAGGTAGAAAGGGGGTGTGTAGATTTTATTCTCTGCTGGCCCCAAGTGGTGTCTGAAGAGTGTGTTGGTGATACAGTGGTGGGCATGGCTGCCTTCCACATGTGATGTCTGATGACATAGTATAAGGCAATCTTTTAGCATCCAACCCATTTTAAAAAAACAAAACGAAAGCTGATGTCACCAAGAGGACAGACACTCCCCTCTGAGGATGACACTTTGAATGCCATTTTACTTGAGTAAAATCCTTTTACTGAACTAGCTTGTTCAGGCAGAGTTGAGCAATCTGCACACAGGAAAAAAACAAGCTGAGTATTCTCGGCTATTACTCATTAAGTGTAGCAGTAACCCCACCCTGAGCTTTGCTCTCTGTGTTTTCAGTCATTCACGGCCCACTGTGGTCCCAAAGTATTCAAAGAAAAAATTGGAATAAAGAATTGCTAAGCTTTAAATTGCATATCATTCTGACCAGCACAATGAAGTTTGCCTCTCCCCTCTCTTTTCTGCCTTGGCTGTCAATCAGACACTCTCCCTAAAACCCTGCTGCCTATATGATGCACCCTCTCATTCATATAACAGCTTTCTGTTGGTGGGACCTTGTTTCAAGTAGCCTTTCTTTTATTTAATAAAGACCCCAAAGAGTAAGTGTGTGATGCTGGCAATGCTGGACTATTATGTCACTACAATAATTGGATTTCATCATTACCATTACTGTGTTACTGCTCCTCATTTATAAAGTATACTACAAATATGTGAATACAGAAAGAAAACAGCATACATACCTACAAAGTCAACACATCAATAATTCCCTTTGTGAGTGATGTCCTGGTTGCTCACTGGAGGTGAGCCTATTACAACAAAGGGGGCAGTACCACAATCCATGGGGTGATTTAAAACCCTTCCATCATAGTAACTATAATATATTGACACATGTAAATCAGGCCAGATCTATTCAGTCTTCAACTAAAGAAAAAGTTATGTAATATAAAATAAACTGAAGAATATTAAAGGCTTTTTATGAACTTTTAGCTGAAAATAACAAAAGGTGACTGTTTTTTTTATAGTAGCCCCTTTTAGTATTGATAGTGTACAAATAAAATGATTTTTCTAAGCACTATGGGACCTAGTGGGAGTCACCTTCTCTCTGCAGGTGGGGCGTTGTCCGAGGCCTGCACTGTAAGTGCATACGTCCGTCCCACGACCAGCTCCACTCCTGGGGCAATGCTCACCAGCCCGGTGGTCCTGTTGATGACGAAGTCTCCTTGGGCGCCCACCAGAATTTCATAGGAGATCTCCCCATTAGAGCCTTCATCAGCATCGACTGCTGTCAGCTGGAATTGAAAAGTCACAACACAAATCTTGTTAGGATTCAGCCTTTCGCCACTGTGTGGCTTCCCCAAGGGAACTGATTTCAAAGCTGAAGATGATACAGCGTACATTTGGTGTGCAAATGTGTCCACGGCTTTTGCGTTTTGTTGTAACACCGAGTCACTACAGGAACCAGTGTTGTTGTTTCGTCCCTTGTGATCATGTTCAGAACAGCTTTTCAATATTGAAGACTGTCTTTATTCTAATTTAATAAAAGGAAAAAGGAAAGAAAGCCTAAACATAAAATTTAAGAATTTATTCTTTATCTTACCTGCCATTCTTTACACATGAACACATATCACTGTGGTCTGAGACCAGGACAAAATGAAAGGGCAAAGTTTGTTTTATTTCCACTCTGCTTCTGTTGGCCAGTTTTCCCATCTACAGTGCTCTCCCACCCTAACCCTTTCCCACTGGTTTATGATGGACTGGAAAGCCCACGAGACAAAAACCATTTTCTTTTAAGAAAAGAGAATTGCTTTCAGAGATGATGGCACATAAGCACCTGTAGACCTGATGTGCTCACATTCAAAATCACTTGTAGGCAACTGGTATTTATTTATTGTCTGTGAGAGGAAAATGACCATTGTTAACCCCATAAATCAATATTAAAGCTATAATGTTGAACAAGGTTCCTCCACTTTTTGATAGATATAGATTTACAAAGAGGGGAAGAAATAATCCTGGTAGTAGATGTTACTAACATCCTCTTCACAAGCTTTCACACAATCCTATGTTCACCCAGTGTAGTATATGGAGGGAATAAGTACAAGGCCTCACTGCACCCAGGAAGGAAAGCAGAAATTGTCTTTTGGATAAGGACAGCACATCCCTTTAACCAATTAGCCTATGTGCCTCTTCTTTGGTCACTTTCCCTTGTGCTCTGCTAATACCTATCACTCTGAAGTCCCAATTCATCCAAGTTCAGAGTCCCTTGGGGATTTGGTGAAGCCTGGTGCACATTGCTGGCGAAAATGTGAATGTTGCAGATTTACCAGAGACTCATGTTTACTTTCACTAGAAAATGCAAAGAAATTCTTCACATACCCATTTATGACTGACTGAGGAGACATGTGGCACATGTTCTAACTCTGATTCCATTTTATAAGGGACTAGAGAGACGGCTCCATGGTTAGGAGCAGTTGTTTCTCTTCCCGAAGACCTGGGTTCAACTCCCAGCACCCACATGATGGCTAAAAACCATCTCTCATTCTAGTACCTGGGGATCAGATGCATGTACCAGGCATGTAAATGATGTACATACAGCATGAAAAGAAAACACTCATATACATAAAAATCTACTTTATAACTGTGGTCTGTGTGTGTGTAGGTTAGAGGACAACTTTCAGTAGTTCGTCTTCTCCTTCTATCACATGGGTTCCAGGATGAAATCCAGGCTGTCAGGCTTGACAGAAGCTGCCTTTACTCACTGATCCATCCATCTTGCTGGTCCTCTAATTATATTTTTAATTATTCACTGCACTTGGAGAGGTCGTGGGCACAGAAATAGCAGCAACAAAAATAGAGAAGACCAAAGGAAGTTGAGAGACTGGCATTAAGGATGCTACATCCAGAGACTGGTATTTTAGGTAGACAGATGTGGCTGCCACAGGGAAGACATTTCCTGAAAGATTCTGGGACTTACGTAGGCACGACAGACCTTACATCTAAAGGCAAAGGAGAAGGGAGCTATTTGTAGAAACAGTCAAATGAATGATGTGTATTTGGGGAGAATTGGTCCTGTCAATACGAAGTCATGATCTTTGGTGTGAGGATAAAATTAGGACATTAGAGGGTGGGGAATGAGGAGGAGATATCAGTTTTGATTATAGTAAATCACTTATACAAGATGTCTTAGGAAATCTTAATTAAAACTTAGCTCAAAGTGGATTCAATATTAACATTTTTCTTGGGAATTAAATTGGCTAAAGAGATTTAATGATAAATGGCAGTGCATCCATTTATGAAGAGGAGCTGGGAGTGTGCTTTTGGGACACAGGTATTATGGATGGTCTTATTTAACATTTTTATAAATGAGGTTGGAAGGGAGGCAGGGATAGATGATAATTAAATTGAGGAAGGCACCCATGTGGGAGGTACTATAAATATCAAACAGGGCTACAGAACACAAGTGTTAAGAACTCACCTAAATCAGCCGTCAGTTTACCAGAGATGAGCTCACCTATTCTGCTAACACTGCAACTAACCCCTCAGAAACTATCAGCCTGTGGAAAGTTTAACAAGTGAATGGAAGTGATGAGAGTATGTTTTAGAGACTTAAACAGTTCCAAACAATCTTGATTGTCTCATTCTCTTAGTTTTGAGTCGTAAGAATTAACATCATTTTTGCACATTAGCAAACATTTCTTTTGAAGAAATTATTATCAGTAGTCTAGGATTAAATTGGGTTGACTTCCCAGGTAGGATTGGTATTGACCTGCCCCTCTGAGTACCCAATCAATACCAACACTTTCCTGTATAAAACTGAAGACTCAACACATTTCTTTTAAATTCTCAGTGAAGGTTTGCTGTGGATGGCTCAGCTGTAGTCTACATTGTGGGATTGGATAGAAGTACCAAAGACATCTTGACAGCTGAAGTGCTCAGTGCCATTACAATACAGTGACTTGTGTCCAAAGTCATTAGGTGAGGGTGTAGGAAACACATATTCTATTACGGGATGGGGAGAACTACCTCATAAATTAAAAGTAGATGTGTAAATGACTGACTATAGAAGATGCTAGTGTAACATCTCTAATGAAATGAAAACGAATCCTGCTTTTTTAATGCTTTAAATGTTTTTAATAACTAAATGATGAATACTGAGCTATTTATTTCTTTTCCATATTGTATTACAGTCCTTTCCATGAAGTTTAATCATATTCTCCCATATTCTGTTCTGCTATTTTAAAAATGTATGCATTCTAGAGGTCCCAGCCTGATTTGCTCATTGATGCTATGCCTCCCTGGGCATTCTGCGTTAGCTATAATGAGAGACTCTGTTTTTCATTGAGTAGTTTATCAGTTCCCAATCCATATGTGTGTGTGATGTTGACACTCAGCTCCTATAAGGCACAGTACTGAGGCTGAGCCCTGGAATTGTGGATATTTCTGTTGGCCTGTCTACCCTGAGCTGAGATAAACTTTCACACAGATAATGCAGGTCCAAGAATTAAAGCAAGTGTCATAGATACTGATGGCCTCATATACAGTTATGTCCAAGGTTGAAGGACACTGAAATTTCTTGATACATAAATCAAAACTCTACCTTCATAAAAGCTAATTGAATCTGAAAGTATGCCACTTTATGAATAATCATTTTAAATCATACATGAAGAGAGTTTTATAACTGGTTATGAGGCACACTATCATGAGGAATAAGTTTGTCGTATGTGCTCTTCTTCTTGGTTTGTGCTGGGCACATACCTCTCTCCCCATAATGCATTTGGCAGGCACCCTTGCTCGCTAACCTTCATGCACTATGCATACACATGCCTCTCCAAACAAGCATCTAGTGACTTCAGGTCCCTGCCTCCATTTTACTTTCCTTATGTCCTAATAGGAGACCAGAAAAGTGAATCTGGTTTGAACTGATTTTGGGCAAATAAGA
>CABHPP010099992.1:0-10065 GCA_902168425.1 Peromyscus attwateri
TTAACCGCCTCCCGAATACTTTGTCATATTAAACACGAGACTTCAACATGCATGTTTAGAGGCCCCAAATACTATTTTGTTTTTTTTAACAACAATAGCTGTATTATTACTAACCAGCAGAAATGCCCTCATCTCTAAATCCAGGTATTTGAAATCAAAATATGAATGAAGGAGCAGCTAATTACAGTATCCAGTTTGGAAACCAATCCTGGGTTTTTTGTTATAACAGATCACGCCAAATTGAAGGTCAAAGGAGGGACAGTACCTCAGCTGTCCAGGATAGCACCTCAGCCCAGCCGGGAGCCATGGGTTCCATGACTGAGCTGTCCAGGACAGCACCTCAGCCTATCCAGGAGCCATGGGTTCCATGGCCAAGCTGGCTAGGTTGCTATTTGCTGTAGAGCTCAGGAGCCAAGACTAGTTTCCTTTTTTCTTTTTTTGAGATTGTGTCTCATATATCCCAAGCTAGCCTCAATCTCACTGTGTGACTAAGGATGACCTTGAACTTTGGCTCTTTCTGCCTCCACCTTCAGAGTGCTGTGGTTACAGGAGTGTGTCCTACTCTTGCTTTATGGGGATTGCAATACAGGGCGTTGTGCATGCCAGGTAAGTACTTAGCCAACTGAGCTGCAGACCCCACTCTGGCATTACATTTTTAACTGGTTATAAAGCCACCATCGGAAAATATTTGGGGATGTGTAAAAATTATGTGAAATACTCATTTCTTCCCACCATGAGCAAGCACCTTCATATTGCCTATATCTAATTTTATACTATAGCAAAATGAAATAGTTCCAATAGACTTCCAAAGAATTTTTGCTGTAATCTTCATATTTATATATTTTCACGAATGATGGTTTTACATATAATTTATTTATTTAGACAGTATCTTGCTGTGCAGCACTGTCTGGCGTGGAACTCACTGTGTTGAACAGGCTGAAACTCACAGAAATTCACCTGCCTCTGCCTCCTGAATGCACCCAGGGAACTGAAAGATTTTAAGAAAACTAATACTATTACATTAAGCTTTCCTGTGTTCAACTTCAGTTTCATTTAAAGAAAACTGTAAATATCATTTCTGATTTTGAACACTAGTGGTTATCACTCACTGTTTGAAAAACATTAATCTGACTTGTTTTCGGGTCCTGGTGGCCTAGCCTTTTTTAGGAAGTTCAAGAAAATACATATTAGAACATACTACCATCCAGTAAAAAACAAACAAACAAACAAAAAACCAACCCTAGATCTTATAAAAAAAAAAACAGCAAAGAAGCAAATAGCCAACAGTTTCATGGGTGGTTCCACAAAGAAGTATCCAGAGTTGAAAAAGAACCTTCTGCTACGCAAAGCCTGTTCCCACAGCAGCGTGGAGGGCTGGCTGGAATGCAGTGTCAGCCCGAGCCAGATGGGTACACTGCCCTCCAGCCACACTCCCAGTTTAAGCTTGAGAAGCACTGATCTAAACCAAGTCAAGGTTTGACTAACCTTGGCAGCATGAGGTGCTTCTCTCAGCGGGGAAAGAAAAATGACTTGCCTCTGGCTGGTGTTGGTTTTGGATTGGCAAGTGCACAGTGCGAGCTGACTGGGATATAGTGGCTCCGAGGAAACAGCGTTTTCATTAGGGGTATAGTGGCTTCTACCTGAGGGGGCGTGGCTCGGGGCATCCAGTACTACACGGGTCTGAAGGAACTCTAGCAGCAGGGCCGGAGGGACCAAGGAAATGTAAAGCCGTCCCAGATCCCTGAGCCTGCTGTGCCGGTGGGACCTGTGGCCCACTGACTGCGTTCTCCACTTTCCCACGTAGTTTAGAACCAGGCAGACTTCTAGGAACCAGAGCGCAGGCTCTGCTGGTATGTGCTCAGAAACACCCATGTTCTGGAAACCAAAGCTCTTTGAAGCATTGGGCCCAGTATTTCATGAGCTTGCTCAGTCTGGGGCTTCACAGGGACACAGTGAGTCATGGAGGAGCTGGGAGGGGTGGGTCCCCAGCAACCTAAAACAGTTCCCTGGCAACCTGAACCTTGGACAGAAAATTTTCCCTCTGTAATTTCATCAGCCTCTTCCACAATTTAAATTCCCTGTGTCCTCACAGCCTTCATTTCCAAGCGCTGGTTTACCATTCGGGCCTGAGTGACTGGCCTGTTGATGATGTTAACTCTTTAGGCGCTGGTAAGAGATCATATCACCTAATTTAGAATTTTAGTTTGTTTTTGGGGTAGAGGGAAAGGATGTAAAAATAGAGGCACTGGATTGAGAACTGAGCATTGATAGAAGTTTAACCAAGTAACCCAGATCTAGGCAAGAGTACCAGAGTCATTGTCCTCTTCACTGTCCCCTTTCGAACAGATAAAGGCTGAGAAAGCAATCCAAACAATTTTACTCAAAATGCCTATGCTTTGAGCTGTCTAGAGAGGTTTCTATAACTTCTTTCGGATCTTGCTGCTTATTCAGACCCTCTGGGGTGAGAGCTCAGGCTAGGGCAGTGGTTCTGAGTGTGGTATCCAGGAGGGGATCCCCTTCTGGAAAAACACTGAAAATGCATTCTCGGGGTGCACCCCAGGAATCAGAAACTTACGTGATGCTGAATCATTCTAGACCTGAAACTGGTCTGGAAGCCCTGTTAGTCTGCCCCATAAAACAACTCGTTCCTAGCTGACTCTGCCTTTGAGAGAGAGAGAAAAGCTGAGTTCATGAAGGCAGACACTTAGCCTGAGCATAGAGATTTACTTTGGACAGCCACCACAGCACTCTCCCAATAAGAGTTTCAAAACTGTATTAACTGCTGAAGCCTCATTAATCCTCACGTTTTCCTAGTGAGCTGGCCACCTGCAGTGGAAGGTGATGTACTCCAGTGATTACGAATCTGTCAGAACGAAAAGAACACACTGCTCTTCTTACACAGTTGAATTATAACTTCTGCTCAATAAATGAGATAAATTAATGCCTCTCTGGAAAGAATTAAAGTTCTTTCAAGCAAAGAGAAATTCACCTTTCAAAATGGTTAAAAAGAAGAACCCTCCATTTCCAAACCAGTCCCTTAAAAGCTAAATACTAAGCCAACATTTATACAAAAGCAAAGTAACATGCAAGGCATGAGACCTACTGGCTAATAAGCCATAGAATGCAGCTGGGTAAGCGCCTCTGCCTGAAGGACAGACTGAAGTTTGCTGCCCAAAGATCTAGGACAGACCTAGTTCTGAAAGAGATCAAGCCCAGCGCATGCATTAACTCTTAGCAGAAATATCTTGAGGATATAGTCTGTATGTTTTAAGGATTGCTTGAAAAACAAAAGCTCCCTCCCACCAATTACAGAAACTAAAAGCAAGTATGTTTGCATCAGGAAAAAAGCATTTATTTATTTTTGTACATGTATGTGTGCTTGTACGTATTTATGGGACTATGTTGTATATACATGTAACTAGGGTATTATGTACATGTATATGCAGGTATGTATGCCTATGTGTATGACACAGAGACAATAGAACATAATGTGCCTTTTTCATTCTCCACTTTATTCCTTTGAGATAGGGCATCTCCTTGAGCTGGGAGCTTGGCAGGTGGCCAGCAAATCATAATAATTCTCCTGTCTCCCTCCCTCACAGTGTTGGAGTCAGAGGGGTGCTGAAGTCTTCACCCCCCCCTTTTTTTTGTACATAGGTGTTTGGATTCAAACTCAGGTTCTCATGTTTGCAAGGGAAGTTTACCCACTGAGTCATCTCTCCAGCTCCAATCATACAAAGAAAATCCATCAGTAGAGGTCATGTGTTAAGAGTGTGTGGTTAGCATGTACAAGGCCCTATCTTTTTTTTTTTAATAAATAAAGATTTATTTATTTATTATGTACACAGTGTTCTGCCTGCATGTATGTCTGCAGGCTAGAAAAGGGCACCAGATTTCATTACAGATGACTGTGAGCCACCATGTGATTGCTGGGAATTGAACTTAGGACCTCTGAAAGAAGAGCCAGTGCTCTTAACCTGTGTGCCATCTCTCCAGCCCAACAAGGTCCTATCTTCAATCCTCAGCATCAGAATACAAACAAAACCCCAAGAATACACACATAAAATAAAAGGAAGTAAAACAAAATAAAATAAAAGGTAGATGCTACATACACAACAGAACTTACACTCTTTAACTGGAGGGCCAGGAAAGTCAGGGTAGAGACTGTCTTCAGTTTCACATGTTACCTATCTATGTGGTCACTCCCTTATCTGTTACATCATTTCTTCATTTTCTCATGTCTACATGCTCTGAGCTCTCTGCCCATAAAGATTCAGAATTGTGGGTGAAGAGAATTCTGACACACAACGAAACAAAATGTTTTGGTTGTTTGCAAACTGTGTCTTCTTGAGCAAGATATTAAAAAATATCAAGAGTCTGCTTTTCATTTCTGCAGCAAAACTTTTCTTGTTAACAGCCTTCACTCAAGTAATTGATTTTATAAAGATGTGATGTTGTTTGTTTTTTGGGAGACCTTTCACCCAGCTCCCAAAAAAAACCACACACAGGGGCTGATTCTTAATTATAAATGCCGGCCTTAACTTGGCTTGTTTCTTACCAACTTTCTTTAACTTAAATTATCCCGTCTACCTTTTGCCTCTGGGCTTTTCCCGTTCTCTTACTTCTGTAAATCTTACTCTTACTCTGTGGCTTGCTGTGTAACTGGGTGTCTGGCCCCTGGCATCCTCCTCCTTCTCTGTCTACTTTCTTGATCTTCCTCATTGCCGATTTCTCCTTCTATATCTTCTCTCTGCCTGCCAGCCCCGCCTATCCTTTCTCCTGCTTTGCTATTGGCCGTTCAGTTCTTTATTAGACCATCAGGTGTTATAGACAGGCACAGTAACACAGCTTCACAGAGATAAACAAACGCAACATAAAAAAAAAGTAGCACAGCTTAAAATAATATTCTGCAACAGTGTGGAACAAAGTGGAGAAACACAAAAATATTTGTTTCCATGTTTTGTTTTGCTTTGTAGACAACACCAATACGCTTAATTTCTTTAGTTCAGATGCCCTTTAAATTCAAAATGGTCAACATAAACTAGCTATCAACTTCTTCACAGTCTCCCCTTTTTAAAAAAACACTGCTTTTAAGCCACATTCGTCCTATTGATGAAGCTAAACAACCTGGCAAATTTCAAGGATGTCACAATCTTACTGCCTCTGCCTTTGTGGCGTCTCCTCCTTCCTGTTCCTGTGTCTAGATGTCCACAGGAGTCAGCAAGTGATTTTCCTGCTTCTACCATCACTTTCCAACCAGTCTGCTATTGATAAGCACTTAGAGACTTCTAGAACTACACTGCATGGTTTGACTCTTAGCTCCAACTACAAATTTCATGAGCCTTAGAAGTTGTTTTAACACAAATAGCTTATGTGTCTTTTCCCAGAAAGTGAACACGATGAAAGTATCTGTTTCATGAATGATCCATTTGAACATTCAATGATATGGTAGATCTAAAATTCATATGGGACTCAGAAAGGGCAAATGATGATAGCTGTTATTTTTTTTTCATTGACAAATTAATCTCACCAAAGCATATTTTGTTATGGGACATTCAAACATCTAGAATAACTCTAGTATGTCAGACATAGTAGAGTTCTCATTAAGTGACGATTCCATTGGGAGAACATCTAAATTCCCTTGTATAATTGGTCTTTCCTTTGGGCCACAAGCACACAAAAACAACACAGAGAATTATTATTACTTATGAAAGCTTGACCTATAGCTTAGGCTTGTCCCACTAGCTCTTATAACTTAAATTAACCCATTTCTATTCATCTACGTGTTGCCACATGACTTATGGCTTTTACCTCTCCTCCTGCATCTCTTGCTTCTTCTGCCTCCAGCTGGCGACTCTGCCTTTCTTCTTCCCAGAGATCTCTGTCCAGAGGTCCCTGCTATACCTTGTGCCTCGCTATTGGCCGTTTAGCTTTTTTATTAAACCAATCACAGTGACACAGGTTCACACAGTGTAAAGGAATATTCCACAACACTCTGTCATAGTAAATGTGTCTGGAGTGCAAGCATGGAGTCTAGAGAATCTGTGGAAGTCAATTCTATCATTCCACCATGTGGGTTCGAGGAACTAAATTCAAGCCATCAGGCTTGGTGGCAAGAGCTTTTGCATGCTAAGCCATCTTGCTGGACTACAGATATTTTTAAAATATTTTTCTGGAGGATTCAGACAATTAGATATGTAGAAATGTACCTCATACTACACCTAAAATAAGCTATATGATGATGATGATTCAGCCACAGCGGTACACACCCTTAATCCCAGCTGTGAGAGGCTGAGGCTCAGAAGTCTGACACCTGCTTGAGCAACATGACAAGACCCAATATCTTAAAAGGTGATAAAATAAAATACAGGATGAGAGTCTAAACAGAACAAGAAAGTGAACAATGTCTTTGCTACACTCTGCTATAATAAAAGTTTATGAGAGACACTGAGGAACTTTTCAGATATTCCCTGTGGGTGGACTGGCCTCACATCCTGTCACACCCTAGACAGATCGTGTTTCTGCGGATCGTCTTGTGTCATTGTTTGTTGTGTCCTCTTTCCTTCTTTTCTAACGGAGAACAACTTTTTCATGCTACATATTCTGATCTTGCTTTTCCCCTCCCTGACTCCTTCCAGAATCTCCCGCCTCCCCAACCACCCAACCCCAGCTCTTCATTTCTCTTTGTATTTTAAAAAAAACCAGTGGGCCAGCAAACAAACAAACCAACAAAACCCCACAAGAAACCCCTTCCCTGCAGAAATACAACATGGGGAACTGTAATATACAAGCAAAAGACTAATAAGACAAAAAATGTTCAAATAAAGCATTATGAGACAAAAAGTCTACAAAAGTACCACTGAGTTTGCTTTGTGTTGGCCATGTATGGCTGTGCTTGGGGCCTGCCCTGGAGTGAGGTTAATATACACAGTGGGACTCCATTGGAGAAAACTAACTTTTCCTTTGTAAGGAGGTGTCAATTGCAGATAGCTTCTAAGTTAGGAACAAAGATGGAGTACATTCCCCTTCTCTCTCAGTGTGGGAACCATGTCTGGCTTTAACAGGCCCACACTGCCAGTCTCGCTTCTATGACTTCCTAAACGAATCAGCTCTGTTGTGTCAGGAGGACATTGTTTCTTCGAGTCATCCAACCCCTCCAGCTCTGAAGGATTTTCTGCCTCTTCTTTTGCACAGCTCCCTGATCCCTGAGGGGAGGGGTTTGGTGAAGACATCCTCTTTAGGATTGAGTGTTCCACAGTCTCTCACTCTTCTCACATTGTCCAGCTGTGGTTCTCCATGTTAGTTCCCATCTACTGCTGGAGGAAGCTTCTCCGATGATGGCCGAGTGAGAACTGATCTATGGGTACAGCAGAATGTCTGTAGGAGTCATTTTATTACCAAGCTCCTTTCACAGGACAAGTATCTCAGTTTAAAAGGCACATATTTACCTTATGTCTTAGCGCGGTTTCCTGCTGCTATGATAAAAAAAAGCCCAGATGAAGGCAACTTAGTAGAGAAAGGGCTTGTTTGGCTCCCAGTTCCAGGTTCCCGTCCATCAGTATGAGAAAGCCAAGGTGGCAGGGACTTGAAGCAGCATTAGTCACACTATATACACAGTCAAGAGCAGAAGGCAATGGACTAAGAATGTATGCATACTGTTCCCAGCTTCTTATCTCCTTTTCATTCAGTCCAGGTCCAGCCCACAGGCTGGTGCAGGCCTGTCTCCTACCTCAACTAATCCCACTGAGAAAATCCCTCACAGGCCAACACAATCTTCAAAATTCTTCACTGAGACTCCCTTCCCAGGTGATGCTACCCTGTTCAGTTGAGACCAAAACTAGCCATTTACCCCGATGTCTGCAAAATTAGTTGAACATCATTTCATATGGTGATTGATTAAAGTTGTCTGATTTTCAAAAGCTAAGTTCATATTCAAAAACAAACCAATTTATTTTTCTAAATGGGTACTGTCTCTAGGAGTTATTCAGGCTTCTTAACCTTATTTTATATATAATGAGAAAAATTCTGCCTGGATTTTAAGAGCCAGTACTTTGTAAGAATTAACATTTTATTCTTTGTATCTGAGAGATCCCCTAAAAATGACTTCTGAGATGGGCCAGGCCTTCTGGCAGAAACACAGGATGGTTGAGAATATGGTTCCCAACAAAACTTCCCTAAGTAGGTTAAGAAAAGCGTGTTAATCTTATGTTATAACTGGTTTATGAGATGCCTGTCTTGTGAGGATGACATCTGTGAAGGACTATACAGAAGGTTTTATGTGTGGAATACAAAAGCATCCACAGGTCTGACTTTTCCAAATTCTTCAGGGTGTTTGGCCCCTAGGTAAGTTGAGAACTGATGTGCAATGAGACCAGTGGACTCAGACAGGTCAGGTTCACCAACCTTGGCTTTAACTAAGTGGGGAAGAGATGGGGCAAGGGTGTCATGAGCGAGCCAGCCAGTTCTGGGGAATGGTGGAGAAGGCAGAAGGGTTGGTCAAAAGTAAATCCTTGGTTTGCACCCCTTGCCTTTGAGCAGCAAGTTAAAGCCAACTCACGTTCTACTTGCCTTTTGTTTTTATTTTATTTTAAATTTAGTTGTGTGTGTGTGTGTGTGTGTGTGTGTGTGTGTGTGTGTACACATAGGCATGCCCTGTCCGGCATTGTTTGTGCACGTGTGCTATGGAGGCTGAAGGTCAGTGTTTGGAGTATCTTTATCTCTATGGCTTTCCTCTTACTTTTTGAGACAAGGTCTTCCCTGAACATGAATTCAGCATTTTGGCTAGACTGGTGGGCCATTGTGCCCATCGTTCTCCTGTCTCTGCCTCCCTGTGCTGCAATTTCTCAACTCTTGTGTGGGTGCTGGACATCCAGACTCAGCTCCTCAGCCCTGAGCAGCGAGCACATTGCCCATTGTCTGAGTCTCCTCGCCTTTTCTCTGGTTCTCTCTCATGTTTCTAAAACTGAACTTCTTGTTCTTGCAAAGAGGGAAAGAGCAGGAAGAAAATGAAGGTGAAAAACAAGGCAGAGTAAAGGAGCACAAAGAAGCTGGGAAAGGGGCGGGTGGCTAGCACAGGAAGGCCTGGAACCTTCTGTTTCCTGTGGTTCAGTTTCCTACTCATGAACAGTAAACAGTCTTTAGGAAAGTTAGTGCAATTCTATCATGTAAAGTAGATAAAGTACAGAAAACAGTGCTTGGCATTTTATAAGTGACCAATTATTTCATTTTTAATGTTATCAGATTTGGGGGTCACAACTTGTGCCCCAAGTTGGGTCCATCCACCAGTTCTCAATAACCCAATTAAAAGAGCCAAATTAAAAGTGGGAAGCAAAAAAAGGAAGGACATTTAAATGTGGTCACATTTGAAAGAGGGACAAAGAAAGCCAGTGAACCCCGTAAGTCCACCTCCAGGATCCTGAAGTAAGATCAGAGTTTAAATAGCCAAGGATGCATGCATTTAAACAGTCCTGGTCGTGGGCCGGGTCAGGTCCCTCCATCACTGACCCATCAGTGTCTGGGATTCAGTCCTGTCCTGTAAGATGTCTACACATTGTTAGGACTGTGGGAATCTCTCTCCAGGGGGATAAGTTCTTACTTTGGATGGTCGTTTATTTCTCTCAGTATGGGATTCTGTGGGAATTCCTTTATCTTTAGGATCCATTGTCTTAACAGTCTGATTGAGAGGTACAAGGGTATCTTTTGAACATGTTTTCTGCCAGATCTGTTAATTAATATACAATAACACAAGACAAAAGCGTAGGAATATAAAGACCCAATCTTCAAGTCAGTTTTGCATCAATATGCTTTTGGTCAAAGATAACTCCCAAATTAATTATTTAAAAAATGAGAGATAAGTTGTATGGTGGTGGCACAAACCTTTAAAGCCAGCACTTGGGAGGGGGCGGGCAGAGGCAGGCAGATCTCTGCGAGTTCAAGGCCAGCCTAGTATACAGAGTGAGTTCCAGGACAGCCAAAGTCTACACAGTGAAATCCTATCTTGAAAAGGAAAAACTAGAGAGAGAGAGAGAGAGAGAGAGAGAGAGAGAGAGAGAGAGAGAGAGAGAG
>CABHPP010099996.1:0-11592 GCA_902168425.1 Peromyscus attwateri
AGACCTATGAGAAGAAAATACCTTTTTTTTTTTTTTCTTTTTTTGGACATGGGTTCTTGAAAAAGAGACTCTGGTAGCAGGACAGGGGTTGAAAAGTGGAAGATAAGGAATGAGAAAGGCTGGCGGGGCTTCACAGGAAATGACGTCACCTGCACACACCTGCTTCAACCCTCTTTCTCTCGGGCATAAAGGAACACCCGAGGAAGGTACCGATGACCCCTCTGTCCTCCCTCCACCAGCCTGGTTTCTAAAAACTGGCCGTCAATTACCACTTGGCAAGCTTTTTAAAATTTATTTGGAGGTTTGTGGTTGTTTCTGGGGTTTCATTGTTGTTGGCTTCGTAGTATTTTGTTTTGTTTATAAAAAAGGTCTTACTACGTAACCCTGGCTGGCCTGGAACTCTCTATGGAGTCCAAGGTGACCTCAAACCGAACTCACAGAGATCCTCTTGCCTCTGCATCCTGAGTACTGGGATTAAAAGTGTGTGCCAACATACCCAGCCAAGTTTGGGTTTTATGATAGATGGTCTTGCTATGTAGGCCAGGTGGGCCTTGAACTCACAGCAATCCTCCTGCTTTGGCTTCTTAAAAAAAAAAAAAAAAAAAAAACCAACCCTCTAGATGAGGCGCTAGAGGCAACCAATGGCTGCCAAGAGAGAAAGACTCAGACCTCTCCAGGTGTGAGCCTCTGATGGGTTGTCCAGCTCCAAGAGGTTAGCCCTCATTTATACACACGATCTCAGCTCATATCCATATGAACAACACTAAATACATTCAGCAGGATATATATATATGTATATGTATTGTATACATATATTATTGTTATCTATATGCATATTATTGTTATCTAAACATGTATTAGCCGGGCGGTGGTGGTGCACTCCTTTAATCCCAGCACTTGGGAGGCAAAGGCAGGCGGATCTCTGTGAGTTCGAGGCCAGCCTGGGATAGAGTGAGTTCCAGGACAGGCTCCAAAGCTACACAGAGAAACCCTGTCTGGAAAAAAACCATGTATGTAACATACATATGTAACATATGTTGTGTGTGTATATATGTATGTAACATACATATGTAACATATGTGGGCTGGGCAGTGGTGGCGCACGCCTTTAATCCCAGCACTCGGGAGGCAGAGGCAGGCGGATCTCTGTGAGTTCGAGGCCAGCCTGGTCTCCCAAGTGAGTTCCAGGAAAGGCGCAAAGCTACACAGAGAAACCCTGTCTCGAAAAACAAAAAAAAAAAAAAAAATGTGTGTGTATATATGTATGTAACATACATATGTAACATATGTGTGTGTGTATATATGTAACAATAATAGTTACAGAAGAAGAGGTCATGAGTTTGAAAGGGAGTTAAATGGGACCCAGAAGGAGCTGAAGGCAGGGGAAGGTGGGGTGAAAGGATGCAAATACTACACTCATGTATGAAATTGTCAAAAAATGTAAAATTTTTTTAAAGGACTACTAAATTTGTGATAGAAGGAAAAAAGGTCAGATGAGAACCAACAATAAATAAATCAAATAAACAATGAGGAAACTGATTTGTTTTGTTTGGGTTTTAGTTTTTTTGTCTTTTTTTCAAGACAGAGTTGCTCTGTATATTCCTGGCTGTCTTGGATCTCGCTCTGTAGACCAGGCTGGCCTCGAACTGAGATCCACCTGGCTCTGCCTCCTGAGTGCTGGGATTAAAGGTGTGCGCCACCACTGCCCAGCTGAGAAACCTGTTTTTCACACACATGAGTTTTTAATATAGAAAAGGAAACAGGAAGATTCACAGAAAATATCCATAAAGGACCCTTAAATGTCCAAAGAAACGGCCAACTTGTCATAAGACAAATGCAAAATAAAACCAGACAGAGATCTCATGCTGACCTAACCCAGGGCAAGCATCCCAAGGTTTGGTGGCGAGCACACCACTCTGGAAAGGCTGTGGAGAGACAGGCAACTGCTGTTGACAGGAACAGAAAAGGACATGCCTTTCGGGGGAGGTTTCAATGATCAAAATTATCCATACATAACTCCCTTAATCTATCCATTCCACTTCTGAAAAATGTACCTTGCAGCAGAGTAAGATGACTGCAGATCCTGAAAAAAAATGCGGTAGCCCCGCTTATAATATTGAGAGAATGGAAACAAACCAAATGTCTAACACAGACATGGGCCAAGCAATTGGCATGACCACCTGGAGGAAGAGGATGCTGAGGGTCAAATGATGATGAATGACAGGTGTTTAAATGGAAGGACTGCCAAGAAAGAGATAGAAGTAACCGGCTTCCATTTAGACGTTTAACCAGGCCTGGTGGCATGTGCCTTTAATCCCAGCAATCAGGAGGCAGAGCCAGGCGAATCTCTGAGTTTGAGGACAGCCTGGTTTACAGAGCAAGTTCCAGGACAGCCAGGGCTACACAGGGATACCCTGTCTTGAAAAAAAAAAAAAGGAGAAATTAAAGAAAGAGAGAGAAAATAAGACTATATACTTGTAACTACTTGTAATGCACAGGAGCATTAGAAAAATGTGGAGTCTTGTTTGAGACCATGTGAGCACTGCTTGGCACTAAAGCCCTCCTGACTGCTAGAGGCCTGGCTGCTGACACAGCCCCGAAGCAACCTGAGCAGACCCGAGCAGGATCCAGACCTGAGCTGTCTCCGGACATGTTACTCACACTGCTGCTTCAATGATGCTCTGGATCATCTTCTGCAATTCCGGCTCCTCCCGGTACGCCTTGACCAGCAGCAGGGCCTGGTCATAGTTGGCACAGTAGACTTTGTAGACTTGTTCAAACTCCTCTTGGAATGCCAGGAACAGGTTACCTGATGGCAAACAAGCAGCAAGAGTTACCAAGGGCACCTGTGCAAGTCCCCTGCTTGGAATGGGGAGGATGCCAGCCTGCCGCTGTGTACAAGCTACCTAGCCTTCCTGTTTCTATTTTTCATCTGTTTCATAAAGTTGCCGAGTGGGTGGGTAACGGTCCAGGTTCTTCGTTTGTTTTTGTTTTTTGAAACAGGGTTTCTCCATTTAACAGCCTTGGCTGTCCTGGAACTCACTTTGTAGACGAGGCTGGCCTCGAACTCACAGAGATCCACCTGCCTCTGCCTCCCAAGTGCTGGGATTAAAGACGTGCGCCACTGCCGCCAGGCTGAGCTCAGGTTCTTAAACTGTAGGTCATGACCCCAGGAGGGGCTGGCTGCAGACCCGAAAGTGGAGTCTAGGAAAGTTTGGGGAGAGTAAAAGGTTTCCAAACACAGGACAACCCGAGACTAATTCTGAAGCAAACCCATAACGGCAAGGCCCAGAGTCAGGTAACCCCAGCCCAAGGACAGCCACAGACCCTGGTGTGTCTGGAACAGTGTGGGCCAGGCACAAAGGGGAGGAAACAAATGGAACATTAAGGCCAAGTCGCATGGGGCATCAGAGTAAGTGGGGTGCAGCCCGGCACTCAGCTTGTATTCCAGTGGTGGCAGGAAGCCAGGGGAGTGGTTTGAGTTGGGGTCTCACATCAGCTTAATTTCAAGAGCGAGTACAGTAAAGGTAGAACGGCGGGGATGAAACAGACCCAGAGCAATATCCTAAAGTGTTGTGTGTCTTTAAATATGAAAGCAGTTACTTAAAGGGACCAGCAGGAACAGGATGGGAAGAATAAAGGAACAGGGGTGGTACTATAGGGATAAGAGACAGAGAAGATGGCTTTATCAAAAACAAGGTGGGGGGGTGGAGAGTTGGCTCAGTGGTTAAGAGCAATGGCTGCTCTTCCAAGGACCCAGGTTCAATTCCCAGCATCCACATGACAGCTCACGGCTGTCTATAATTCCAGTTTCAGGGAATCCAACACCTTCACACAGACATACATGCAGACAAAATACGAATTACATAAAATAAAAATAAATAAATTATAAAAAAAAAAATTAAGGTTCGGGATAGGATAATTCTGATTCTTGGTTACCGTGGCTGTTTTTTCTATAAGCCTAACAGTGCTCTAAAAAAATAAAATCTGCTAATTAACAAAAATTAGGGGCTAGAGAGAGATGGCTCAGCAGTCACAAGTACTTACTACTCTTCTAGAGACCTGGGTTCAATTCTCAGCACCCACATGAGGGCTCACAACGATCTATAGCTCCAGTTCCAGGAGATTCTCAACGCCTTCTTCTGGCCCCCCGCAGGCACCAGGCACTCAAGTGGTGCACAGACAGGCATGCAGGCAAAATATTCATACATACAAAATAAATAAATAAATCAGTACCATACTGAGACTAAACTAGGAGGCACTGTGGTTTCAACGCATCCTCCCAAGTTCATGGGTTAAAAGCTTCATCTTGAGGGAGAACTGAGTAGGCTGCTGAGAGGATCAGGCACCCTACGAGGGCCCTGCTGCCTCTGGCATGCCCCAATTCCCCCTTTGCTGTTTTTCTTTGGAGCCCCAGCGAGCTCTGCAGTAAGCTCAAGCTAAGATCAAAGCTGTGGGAAAGCAAGGCAGTGACCACCGGGCCTTTTGCTTACCAATCAGGTACGCCTGTTCCTCTTCCTTGCAGGCTGTCTCCTGCAGCCCCTGAAGGAATCTGCTGCTCACTTGGATGATGTCATCAATGTTTGAGAACAGGACATCCAGATCTCCTGGTGGCAGCTGGAAGCAACAAAAATGCTATGGGCAGAGACTGGAGGTCTGATGGGGTGCTTTAGGGAACAGTCCTGAGCACTCGTGCTATCTGGGGTCCTACTGCTCTTGGGAAGACTGACTGCCCAATGCAATGTTTGGAAAAGATTTGGGAATCTTGTAAGTCAGTTCTCCTCGGTAGTCTACAATAAAAGGAGAGACATCAAGTCCAGATGGAAGGAAAGCTGATGGTAACAGGGGTGGGGGGGTGGGAGGTGCAGGGGAGGCAGGGTTTGTGATTTGAATGTGAAATGTTCCCCAGAGGCTCACGTGTTTAAACACTTCTTCCCCAGCTGGGGCATTATTTGGAAAGGCTATGGAACCTTTAGGAGGTAAGCCTTGCTGGAGCAAGTAGGTTATTGGAGGTGGACTTGAAGGTTTTATGGCCCCCTTCCTACTCCTTTTTTTTGCCTATCCAATAGCTCATTTAATTCAGCACTTTCTGCTCTTGCAGAGGACCCAGGTTCCCAGCACCAACATGGCGGCTCATGACCATCTGTAACTCTGGCTCCTGGGAATCCCACGTCTTCTCTGGCCTCCTCAGGCACCAGGCACACACAGGGAATAATACACAAACATTGTAAACACACATACATCTTGTATAATATTAGAGGGACCAGCCTTAATATTACACATCCCAGGGGCTCAAGAGAGAGAACTACTAACGGCGAGGACTATTTTCGGGAAATAGAATCTCAGCATACCAAGCGCTATAGTCCACCTGCTTTAATTCCTCTGGCATAATATCCTTTATACACAGCTTCAGTTCTGTTTTTGTGCCTAGCTCCTTCCTTGCCTGATTTCTCTCTCTATTTAGCTATTGCTCCCTCTAAGTTCTATCTTAATTCTCTCCTCTTAATTCTGCCTCATCTAGGTCCTTTTCACCTTGTTCTTACCCAGCTAGGACTTCCCCATCTGACTCTTCCTCATCTTCCATCTTGTCCACATGTACTTTCTGGTCAAAATCCTCCTTATTCCTCCCTGTTCTCTGTCTCTCTGTCCTCCACGTGCCCTGGGAGTCCTGGTATATATACACTTACAAGCAGTAATCCCTTGGCAGTGCAAAGCCAGGCTTCCAGGGTCAAACAGAGGGGTGATAAGAATCACATAGAGGGGCAATAACCGTTAATTATCATTTGCAACCCCAAAGGGAAGTGACCAGTGGGGAAATGAATTAACTAAAGGCTAAATTCGGGGTAATATCTAAGAAGAGGAATCTTATGTGCTCAACTATAATCTTAAACGTGATTGGTAGAAAATGTTAAGAATTTATAAGTTGCTAGGTCAATGGGAGAAAATAAAACTGCCTTCTTTTTTCCTGTGGCTCCTATCTGTCCAAGCTATCTGCCATTTTTCTGCAGGGTGGGGGAAAGTGTGCTCAGTTGCTGGGAAACCTGTGTACAGCTAGATGCCTCTGGTGATAGTTAAAGGGAGATCTGGAACTAGAGGTAAGATTTGGGAAAGGAGGAAGTTAGGCTTAATTGGCACATCTGCCAGGCCTTCTCAAACAGGTAGCCTGGACTCTTAAGTCTGTTCTTAGAGAGTACAGAGGTATCTCTGATAAGGTACTTTCCTCCAACTGGGGATGGACCTGGCTGGCTGGATGCTGCCAATGATGATAATTACAGGGAGGCTTGAACTGGGGTTTGGGGGTTCTGGCTGAGCATAGCTGTTAGCTCACAGGTTATCTAAATACTCCTAGAAGTGGTTAGGTAAGGAGTTAGAAGTCTATAGGAAGGGAGGGTATGAGCTAAATTGTGTAAAGCTATTACTTAACATCCACCTGACCTACGTGGTGTCTCCTTGTGGGATTTACCTTAAATCAGGAGACTTGCATGTGGGCTGTTATTACCGAAAGTGGCTAAGGGAGATATCTGATTCCAGAGAAAGCCTTTCCTGAGGCTGTTCTCCAAATACCTTGAATGTGTATGTCCAGAGAGTGATCAGTCCACACTGTTAGCTCTTCTTAGGGAAAAATCAATTGGGAAAACTATGAAGGCACACATGATTTTCATAAAAGAAGACAGCTGATATATAACAAGCCAAATAACACCAAAAGCTCCTTGGAATTTGGCTTCCTCTGGAGGAATTCCCTGATCCCTCCAGGTAGTGACTTTGCCATAACCAGCTTAGTTCTTATGATATATTCCTGCGGCCCGCAGCACATACATATAAAAATAAATCTTAAAAAAAAAACCCTATAAAATCGAGTTACAAAGCATACAACAATGATATATTCATAATGTTTTAAGTAAGTTTACCATTTTATGTTGGGCTGTGTTCACAGCTATCCTTGGCCTCAAATGGCCAATAGGCTATAAGTTGGACATATATAAGTCATTCAAGGGCTTGCTGAAGGTTGCATGGGCAATAAATAAAGTCCTGGGGCTTATATCCAGGCTTGTCAGGCTCCCACCCACCAAGGGTCCTTTTCCGACAATCCCGCCCAGGAATGAGATCTTAGAGGCAGCCACACCTGCTCCTATAAAGACAGGAGGTGGGGTCTGCATCAGTACCTGCCGTAGGTGGCTCCTGATGTCAGAGGCGCAGAGGCGGAGCATGTGCAAGTACGAGAGCTCTGTGTCCATGAGCTCTCTGATGGCCAGCCTCTGGTGGAGCAGTGATCTGTCCTCAGAGCTCCTGCCCTCCGGCTCAGGACTCTCTGACCTGGAGGAGGGCTCATCTGCTTCGGAGTCAGCCATGTTCACAGGTTCTAGGGAAAACAAAACAAACCATTCACTTGTAAGGTGGGTCTCCTCATTACATCTCCTGGGAAATGCTGCCCCTAACTTGAAGACTACTCATCATGTGGGCTGAAACATCATTAGCTGCAAACAGAGTCAATGAACTGTTGGCATTTGTGGGCAGTGTCTCGACAATACGAGAGGATAAACAAACAGCTCGGGTTGTTGCTGACATTTGAAATTCATTTCCCAGGACTCAGGCAACGTGCTTTCCTAAAATTTCTTTTATTTTTTCCCCCAGTTTGACCCAGAATCATTTATTCATCATTTATTCATTTAAAAAATATATTATGCTGGCTGGGTTCATAAGGCCATGCCCATGCAGATATATACATGTATTCTGATCACATTTCCTCCTCGTAACTGTTAGGATTCTGCCCCCACTCCAGCTGCATGACTGCATATGCCAGTTCAGGAGCTAAGCAAGGGGTCTTGTGTCATCAGTGCGTGCTGGTGATTACGTGCATGCGGTGTGGTTATGCAATCAACAATCAGCAATCAGCGCATGCATGGCGTAGCTCCATAAGCCTAACTGAGCATGTGCACAGGAATACTTAAAGAGCCGGACACAGACTCCCCCTCCTCTCTGCTCTGTTCTCTCCTGCCCCCACTATCTCTATCTCTCTTTCCCTCTCTGCACGTGCTTCTTCCCCAGGCCTGGTTCTCTCCCAGGCCTGGTTCTCTCCTCCGCCACCCCCCCTGCCCCCCCTCCTCCTAATAAAGCTCTGATACTGGGTTTTGTCATGGCTCATGACCTTTCCGCACGGTAACCAGCGCCGCTTATCATTTTAAACAGTAACAAGCAACCCTTCCCTATCATGTCTTTCCCTTTGTACCTATATGGAACCTAAGACCCATGAGTGAGCGAATGCCCGTGATGCCTTTCTTTCTGAGACCCACTTAACGTGATAGCCCCAGGTGCATTCGTTTTCCTACAGACGCCACAACTCCATTCTTCCTTAGGGCTAAAAAAGAAACCCTACCGTATCTAAGCCATGCCAGTCCTCAGTTGGTGGACATGTAGCTTGTTTCCATAACTTAGCTACCACGAAAAGAGCTGCAGTAAACCCTGGTGTCACAGATCTCTGGGAGGTGCTGACTCGGAGTATTGCGGGTGAATGCCCAGGAGTGGCGTAGCTGTTGACCTAGATTTCTTTTGGATCAGCTAAGTCCTCTTCCCTTTGTTCTCCATGGTTCCTGGCTCCCATTCTCAGTCATAACATAGAGCCCATGGCCGGGTGATTTTCTTTCTTTTTCTTTTCTTTTTTGGTTTTTCAAGACAGGGTCTCTCTACATAGTTCTGACTGTCCTAGAACACAGTATGAAGACTGGACTGACCTCGAACTCAGAGATCCACTTGCCTCTGCCTCCTGAGTGCTGGGATTAAAGGTGTAAGACACCATGCCCAGCTTTGTTAGGTGGTTTTCAAAGGTTCCAGGACCATTTTCTGAACCAAGACCTCTCTTCATTGTCCAGGATGTGATTCCGGGTTAAAGTCTCCGAAGCAAGCTGTGTTCATGGCATTCATTCCCTGATGCCCACAGCATTCATGGTTCCCTCCTGCTCAGCCTCACTCTCTCCTCCAGCCAGAAAGAAGGCAGTGATTGTCTCTACACCCCTGTGCTTCTACACCTGCTGTGCCCCCCCCCACAAGCCACCACCCTTCAGCATGCCTCGTTTCTAAGCACATTCCTGATCTTCACCCCTTGAGTCTCTGAAACTCCTCCCTATTCATTGTCTCTAGATTTTTTTTTCTTTTCTTTCTTTTTTTTTTTTTTTTTTTGGTTTTTCGAGACAGGGTTTCTCTGTGTAGCTTTGCGCCTTTCCTGGAACTCACTTGGGAGACCAGGCTGGCCTCGAACTCACAGAGATCCGCCTGCCTCTGCCTCCCGAGTGCTGGGATTAAAGGCGTGTGCCACCACTGCCCAGCTGTCTCTAGATTTTAAAGCTATATAAATGGGGCAATCATATGAACAAGATGACCTGAAAAACCTTTCTACTACCAAACACTTAGAGATGCCAAAAACATATGTAACTTTAACTGCAGGGCAGGGCTTACAAAAGCATGGGAGAAATCTCCCGGGGAACGAAATCAGAGCAGGGGTGAGTGAGCTGGTGCCATTGCGGCCCACAGTGGAGGGGGACAAGGAAATGATGGAGGCCAATGTCAGCCAACCGGGAACTTAGCAGGAAACAAGTTCCTTCCGTGAAATGATGAGTGATGAATCCAGGGGGAGAATTCACCCACCTAAGAATCAAGAAATCAAGAAAGAGAAAGCTGGAGAATATTGATTGACATACTGGAGAGGAGCCAAAGGAATCCTCAGCGGGGTGGAGATACTAGCGTTGACAGCTGGCTCCATGCATATGGGAAACAGTCAGGGCTAGGGAAGTTCAGAAGGTTCGAAAATATCTTGAGAACAGGTTTATTGCATTAGTATTGAATTTGGTATTTAATTGGGGGCATTTACACAGACAAGCCATAGAAAACTAAGAAACCAGTAAAATCAAACAATTTTATAGCAATTTTTGTGCAGAAAAGACAAAAGAATCTTGTCCCATTTCTGGAGGGAGAAATATTGTGCACATCGGGCTTGTGCCTGAACAGGCCTCCCGGGGTTCCCCTTTGGTGTATTCTCAATGGCTCATGCCTTGTTCTTTCCAGTCATATCTTGACGTGGGTATTAAAGTTAGATAGCTTCCCAGTCTGGGGCCTCCATGTCAGGTTAAAACTATGCCCAAATACACCTATGGAGATCTTCTCCTGTTGATCCACTGGCAATTTACTTCAGAAGACTCAAATATCAAACCTTCCGAGGGGAAGTGTGAAAGCTGTCAGGCCTGGAGACAAATGCTTTTTACCCACTGAGACGACTTCTCAGCCCAAGTTACATTTTTATAACCTTGATGCAAACTGAAGATTAACAGGAAAAAAAAATGAAAAATTTTCAATTTCTCTGTAAATTAACAATAAAAAAAAAAACCAACAACTTATGAGCTGGATCTGTAGCTCAAATTCACACGCAGTGACAAGAAACAGAGGGTCAGTGAGGTGGCTCAGGGGGTAAAGGCCCCTGTTGCCAAGTCTGAAGACGGAAGTTCCGTTCCCGGGACACATAGCGTGAAAGAAGGGAACCGGCTCTTACAAGATGTCCTCTGACTTCCACATGCACGTAATAACTACATGTACTTTTTAAATTATAAAAAGAAACACGAAGAGACGTTACCTGGGCCCTTTATGCAATGTCTCACACGGTCAGTTGCAAAACTACACACAACACAGCTACTAGTCTGGTCTGATGACGTTGATAGAGCCAAGATCTAGAACATCCCACCACAAGTACCCTTCGTCTGCCTTTTCCTCATGGCTCCAACTCCTACTCTGGAAAATAACTTCTAAGTCTCTTTTAAAATGAGACATCTACCTATCACCTCCCCCACCCCAGGTACCTAGCCCTGAGAAAATAAATGTAGATCCATACAAAAATCTGCATGTGAATACTCATAGAGCTTTATTTGCAATATCAGTGACTGAAGACAATAAAAACGCCCTGTAACAGCTGAATGATTGAGCAAACTGGTACATCAGTACCGCTGAACGACCAGAAATGAACACCAATGAACTACTGACGCATGGCATTGGCTTGGTCGGCTCTCAAGAAAATGGCAATGTTAAAAACAACCTAGCAGGTCACTGTACTTGGTAATTCCACCTAATGACACAGGGAATGACAGAGAGAGAGGACAGATTCGGGGCTGCCTGGCTAGGGACAGGGCTAGAAGGCAAGTGAATGGGACTACTACAAACATGAAGGAGCGTTATGCAGTGATAGAAGAGTCTGTATCCAAGTTGAGGTGGAGGTAATGCAATCCATCGCACGATAAAATGGTGTGCAAGGGCTGGAGAGATGGCTCAGCGGTTAAGAGCACTGGCTGTTCTGCCAGAGGACCTGGGTTCAGTTCCCGGCACCCACATGGCAGCTCACAACTGTCTGTAACTCCAGTTCCAGGGACTCTGACATCCTCACACAGACATGCATGTAGGCAAAACACCAATGCAAACAAAATAAAAATCAGTCGATAAAATGATGTGGAATAGGCCGGCGGTGGTGGCGCACGCCTTTAATCCCAGCACTTGGGAGGCAGAGGCAGGCAGATCTCTGTGAGTTCGAGGCCAGCCTGGTCTCCCAAGTGAGTTCCAG
>CABHPP010099997.1:0-22417 GCA_902168425.1 Peromyscus attwateri
AGATAGTCTCCATTTCCCACACATGGTGTTACAGTAAAGACTGGAAGGTCTTGATGCTCTTGCACAGGCTGGAAGGTGGCATCTGCCATGCCCTAGGTCCTGTTCAGGAAAGAGAGTCCAGGTCCTTGAAGGCTCTGAGAAACCCTGGCTTTGGGTCAGAATATTTCCTCCTTTATTTTTCAGCTTACTGCAGTACGTCTATAGCTCAACCATGCAGAGGGCTTCGGTGAAAGCCACGCTTACTTTTTCTAACAGCCAGTTACTCTTAGCCAATAGGTTCAAAATCACTGCTGTAGCTAGCATAATATTAAGACCAGGCCTACTCAGTGTGTGCAGGCCTGTAATCCTGGCACTCTGGAGGCAGGTGAAGGGGAACCTCTGAAAGTGTGATTTCAGCCTACGCCACACAGGGAGCTCCAGGCCATCCAGGGCTATATACAGAGACCCTGGGCTTAACTGAACATCTCAGTGGAAAGTAGCCGTCATTCAGTGGTTGGCTGAGGGTGAACGTGAGGCAGAGAGATAAAAAGGAAGAAGAGAAAGAAAGGAAGAAAGGCAAGAAAAAAGTTCACAGGACTCCAGTTCTCAGGGAAACAACCAACCCAGGAGGGAGACATCTAGAACCTGTGTGATTTACACGATAATCAGGTAGCCCAAGTAATTTACCCCAAGGCAGGAGCACTCTGAGAACCAGAAGGGACTCTGTTTATTAATAACCCCTAGACTGAACTCATAGACTCAGATCGTGCCTGGCTCTAACGTGAGCTTACAGGATGTGTTACAGGAACGAACGGAGAAACCGGCAGAAAAACAAAACAGCTGAAATAAAAATTCATTAGTTCAGGTTCCTTATGTTAAAAACTGCGTTTAAACATCACAGGCCGGGGCTCATCAAGACGGCTCAGCAGGTTTTTAAAGGAGCTGCCACCAAAGCCAGAACCTGAGTGTGATCTCCAGAACCCACTCAGGAAAGAAGAGAACTAAGTCTTCCAAGTTGTCCTCTGACCTCTGTATGTGCAGGCCACACCTGAGCATGTACACACACACACACACACACACACACACACACACACACACACACACGTCAACTACATTTTAACAGGTAAAAACTGTTGTTATTATTATGACCACTATATGAAAGCTCTTCTTTTGTGGGGTGGGACAGAGTCTACTGTGTACTCAGGTTGGCCTCAGACTGAATGCCCCTGCCTCCATCTCCTGAGTGCTGGATTCCAAGCACGCCCCACCAGGTCTGCCTCTCTGAAGGGCAAAGTTATCCAGTGTAACTTCTGAAAGTTGTATTAGCAGAAGGCTCAAGATAATTTGTTCTTGGAATGAGTGTATTATAGATGTATTCCTTTAATACCAAAAGTTAATAAGCCAGCTCTAATGGGGTAATTATTGAAAAGCTTCGGTCTAAATCTCTTTCTTAACCCACTGCCATTTCCAAGACTACTAAAAACTTTAATCTCTCACAGCAGATAATTATACATGCTTGTCTGGCTTAGGGAATAAATAATCTTCACACATAGTTCCCCTAAAGATCCATGTGACTAGTGACCCTATTTTACCACCCCACGACAATAAATAGCACAAGGTACATATGAAAGCACACGTTCCTATAGTGCAAAATGTCAAGCCACCTTCAACTCTGTTGCTTAGATAGTTCCAGGCTGAAAAGTAAGGATTTTTCTAGAAGAACCTGTGAAATAGTTTCTTTTTTTTTTTTTCTAAAGATTTATTTATTTATTATGTATACAGTGTTCTGTCTGCATATACACCTGCAGGTCAGAAGAGGGCACCAGATCTCATTACAGATGGCTGTGAGCCACCATGTGGTTGCTGGGAACTGAACTCAGGACCTCTGGAAGAGCAGTCAGTGATCTTAACCTCTGAGCCATCTCTCCAGCCCGAAATAGTTTCTTAATGCAGCTTTTTTTCCCCCATTTTTTTAAGACAGAGTCTCTCTATATATCTCTGACTGTCCTGGAACCCACTATGTAGATCAGGTTGGCCTCAAATTCAGAGAGCCACCTGCCTCTGCCCCAGGAGTGCTGGGATTAAAGGAGTGTGCCACCATACCCGGCTGTGTATGCATTTCCATGATTGTGCCTGTCCACAAATGTATTTTCGTAAGTCAGCTGCGTAGGTCCAGGTGAACACACAATTTGTGTGCAAAGGCATTTGGAGGGAGGTGAGTCTGATTTGCCATCCACACAGATACACCATTAAGGCGGGTCAGAAATGACATTTGCCTGTACATAGCAGATCTCGATTGGAACGCCTTGAACAACTATGAAGACACAATTTGATGTGGAATATCTTTGACACACAGGCTGTCCTTGGTCTGGAAATGGCCCAGGCTGCTGCCAGGGCAGGAGGAAGAGATTCAGGCGCTGTCTTACTTTTCTCGTGTTGTAACAAATTCCTGGGGAAAGACCCTGGAGGAAGGACTGGCCTATTTTGTCTTACTGTTTGAGGGTGCAGTCCATACTGGCAGGGAAGGCGTGGCTGTGGGAGGTGTCTGGTCACCCTGCAGCTGCATCAGGGACAGAGGAAGATGCAAGTTGGTGCTCAGTTCACATTCCTCTTTAAAACCACGAGGCTGGAGAGATAGCTCAGTGGTTGAGAGCACTGGCTGTTCTTCCAGAGGACCCAGGTTCAATTCCCAGCACCCACATGGCAGCTCACATCTGTCTGTAACTCCAGTTCCAAGGGATCTAACTCCTTCACACAGACATACAAGCAGGCAAAATACCAATGTACATAAAATAAAAATAAATATTAAAACCACTTGAAACCGCTTCTCCTAAAAGTGGATCGTTGGTTTTCTTGGGTTTAGAAGTTCTGGATCCTGTGCACGATTGATGGTTACCGGATCCCCGTAGGAATGCGAATGCATTGGTGGACATGATCACCATCTGTCCTCACTCCTGGGGCCTGAACCTGAAGCCACATTCATTCGCCGTGGGAACCCAGTAAGAAGAGTCACCCGGGTGGTTACCACCTTTGGATTTTGTTTGGCCCCCAAAGGCCTATGTGTTCAGGGCTAGCCCTCAGCTTTGTGCTATTAAAAGGTAATAAAAACCCTTAAGAGGCAGGGCCTAAGGCAGATACAGCCTTTACTCACCTCAAATCATTTCATGCTTCTAGAGATTCCCTCAACATCATCGGTCACCTTCTCCCCTTCATGGTCTGATACTGTCACTCCTCCATAAGGAGTTGAGTTAGGATCTGAGTCTGGGGAGTGAGTAAAGAGCATGAGGACCTGAGTTCAAATCCTCAGGACCCACATAAAACCAGACACGGCAGTCCCCATCTCAATCCCAGCTCTCCTGCAGCAAGGAGAGAGGCAGAGACAGCATCCATCACAGCTGGTCTATGCAGCCGCAAACAATGGACCCTGTCTCCTGGAAGGCACTGGAAGGTGAGGGCTGATAGCTGAGGTTGGCTTCTCATATCCACATGTGCATCATGGCACACACGAACCCATGACCAAACCCCCACACGTGAACACTCACACGGACAAAGATTTAAAAAGAACTGGGACCTAGGACTAGGAATATAGTTCAGGGTTAGAGCACTTGCAGAGCATGTGCATGGTCTGGGTTCAAGCCCTAGTACTGCCAAAATCAGATCAGCGTTAGGTCCAATTCCTCTCTTTTGAATCTGCCTGACCTAATGACTCTTGTAAGCAGAAGGATGGGAAGGAAATGATGTCATATGCTCTCTAGGCTCAGACAGAAAACACTAATCTGCTTAGCTATCTTATGGTACTCACTCTGTGGTAAGACAGCTACCATTTATGAAATCTAGCTCCCCCAGGATGACCCTGCTGGTTTGGGCACATGCCAATGCCCCGCTCAACAGTCCTGGCACAGCAGGTCTTCCAGCCATCTCCACCAATGCACCAGACAAGTGTGCCACCATCCTGGATCCTCCAGACCAGTCCATCTATCCGCTGAACAATCTCAGCCCACACCTCAAGGATCAGATGAACCAAGAGTCCTGTTCAAGTTCCCGACCCACAAAATCTGACACAATCGGGCTTGTTTTCGGTCACTGAGTGTTGACTAGCTTGCTATGCAGAACAGGACTGTGGCACACACCTGTGTTTTCTATAACCTTAATGACAACTGTTCTTATTTCTGGATCAGGAAACTCACCTGGCTCTGCACAGCTGACAGGGAGGCTGTCCACCATTTCTCTGTTCTTCCTTCTGTGGGTGGGGGAAGAAACCAGGATGAAGAACCAGAAAGCTGGGGCAGATCCTGCCTCCCGGGTTCTGCTGTCCCCACAAGGCTGCTTCCAGGATTTTTCCCGCTTCTGGAGACAGAGTCTTTTGTAGTACAGGCTGGCAGGACCTCACTAAATAGCAGATAGCCTTAAGCATTGGGTCCTCCTGCCTCTACCTCCTGAACTCTAAGAAAACAGGCATGAGCCACCACATCCAGTTTATGGACTAGAGGAGACTGAAGCCGGCCTTTGCTCACACAAGGCAAGCAGTCCACCAGCCGAGCTGTATTCCCAGACCCAAGATTCTTGTTTATTGCTTTTTATTTGTTGATGGGTTGATTTTGTTTAGGTTTTGAGACAGAGTCTCGCTCTGTAGTTTTGACTGACCTGGCACTTACTATATAGACCAGGCTGGCCCCGAGTTCACAGAGCTCTGCCTGCCTCTGTCTCCCTCTTTTGCTCTCTCTTTAGTGGGAGGTCTTGGCTGTCCTCTGATTCTCAGCACAGTCTGCCTCCAGCTATTCTACAGTGGTTTTTAACTATTGGGCCTGCTGCACACGGGCTGCTGTGCTGGCCGCTGAGGCAAACACACCAAAGCAGTGAGAAGAGCTGGTCAGACGTGGGAACAGGTGGCAAGACAAGTTGATGAGGAGGAAAGGGTGACATGGGCATCAAGGATGGCCAGGAAAGGACTTGGAAATGTCAGCCTCTGCATGGATCTGGGAAGGGCTCTATGGCTCTCTGTGTGGAGGTCTGGGAGAGAAACTTCTAGGCAAACAGCTCCGCAAGGGCAAGGGCCCCAATGAGAGCATCTCAGGGTTGGAAAGGAAGCTGTGTGGCCCTGGGGTAGTGAATGAGAGATGACCAGAAGGTGTTAAGCCCAGATCCTATAAGGTTTTCCATCTGTTCAGATCAAAGCTTGCACATGCATAGTTCTGCATATTATTTCTGTCGGTTCCCAGGTCCCTATAACCCAAGCTGGGTAAGACTCCTGATTTAAATTGCCAGTATTAAAACCAGGAAAGTAGCTGGGGCTGTTATTGGTAGATTGCCTACCTAGCATGCACAAGGCCCTGGCTTTGACCCCTGCACAATATAAACTAGGTGTAGTGACACACTTTGTAGCACTTTGGAGGTAGAGACAGGAGGATCATAATTTCAAGTTCATTCCCCACACATAGTGAGTTTGAGGTTAGCCTGGGCTACATGAGACTGTTGGGATAATCTTTTTGTACACTGTGTGCAGATGTGTCTCTGTTTTACCTCACCTGCCTAAGGCACCTTCTGACTGGTTTAATAAAGAGCTGTCAGCAGGTGGCCTGTCCCTTTAAGGCTTGGTTCAAGCAATCAGAGAACAGCTGCAGGTGTGCAGAAAGACAGGTCCAGACTGAAAAAACCTCTGAACAGGTATAGTATGCTTGAAAATGTACTTAGGTGCTGAAGAAAGAAAATGGGCATAGACAGTTGTAGAATAAATTAAATGTTTGAAAATGATCAAATGAAGCCATTAAAGAGAGAGAGTAAAGTAATATAAAAAGAATAAGCCAGGTAAAGATGGGAAATACCATAACACAGGGCATTTGGACCCTATATAGTGCTTTATTAACTTTAAATTTGTAAAAATGCTAATGAACAAAAAACAACCGCTGAGGATAGTAGAAAAACTGCTGAATTGAATCAGCCTGTATATTTTAAAGATGTGTTGACCTCGGATGGAAACCAGGATATGTGTTTTGTTGGGGATGAGGTTTTTATTAATTTCCTTCAAAATTAATAAAGATCAGATTTGAAAGTCTTGGCTGCAGACATGAAGGAAGAAACCAAGAAAACCTACAAGACAGATGGCATATCTGCTGATCCCTCTACATGGGAACAGTTCTGTGACTGGATGAGACATAAATTTTGTTGGCTACAGCGTCCTCATGACAGTTTAGTTTGGCTATGCGGTCCAAATGGACTTATAAAGTTGACAGAAGCCTTTTACCTGCTCCATATTTGTGTTATTACATACCAATGAATGTAGAGTTTAGAATGTTACAGGGTCTGGGAACCTAGTCACAATTTCTGTTGGGCTATCACTGGCCTCCTCCCCCAGCCAAAGAGCCTTTCCTTACCTATCTATGTGACAGATCCAACATCTTGGTAAACAGATTAAAAACCTTTGGGACATATTACCAAAACCCTCTTCTCTGCCATTAGAAGGGCCAAGGATGCTATCAGACAGCATCTGAAGCCATCTGCCAGGTGTACCCTGCTTCTCTGATGTATCCACCAAATGTATTTTCTAATGGCCCTAATTTATGACTTTCTTTGTTCTGCTACTAAAACTCCATGAAACTTCTTTTGGGTAACCTAGTTCTGTGTTCCTGGGCCTTGGTCACTCATATTTGGCTCCAGGATAAACTACCCTTTATCCCCTTTGATATAAGAGCTGTTTTTCCCTCTGGACTCTAATTAGAGCATTCATACACCCTCTTACCCATTTCTACTGGGGACACACCCACTCATGCCCATGTACCGGGTGCCAGCTGTGTGTAAAGCCCCTTCCCTAGTCCCTAGAGGAATGGAGCTCTCTGACCTTAAACACTCATAAGAATGATCACCAGAGCTCAATTCTAGAAGATCATTTCAAAACTAGAGCATTGTGCATGGTATAATGATGGCTTAAGGGTCTGGGTGGTGGTGGCATGCTCCTTTAATCCCAGCACTAGGGAGGCAGAGGCAGCCTCGTCTAGAGAGCAAGTTCCAGGACAGCCAGGGCTACACAGAGAAACCCTGTCGGGGGTTGGGGGGAGATGGCGTAAGGGATTTCAACTGTGTGTGTGTGTGTGTGTGTGTGTGTGTGTGTGTGTGTGTGTATGACTTATGTGCATGTGTGTACGTATATGGAGGCCAGAGACAATGCCAGGTATCTTTTATCACTCTACCTCATTCTCACTGAACCTGGACCTTGACATTTCCACCAGGTCCTCCTGTTTCCAATCACCACAGAGCTGAGGTAACAGATGCTCAGATGATGCCTGCTTTCTCATGGGTGATGGGGATCTGAACTCAGGTCCTTCTGCTTGCACAGCAAACACTCATACATACCCTGCTGAAGACTAAGTTTTAGTAGGGAGGACTCACAGAGAACTCAGGCTTCACTTGGGGCTGACAGCAAGAGTAAGAGATTTTGCAAAGACCGGGAGGAAGGGTGGTCCGGGTGGCAGGCTCACCAGCACGGAGGAAGGGTGGTCCAGGTGGCAGGCTCACCAGCATGGAGGGAGGGTGGTCCGGGTGACAGGCTCACCAGCATTGAGGCATCAATAAAGGGAAAATGTATGTATTCGGCCTAAAACAATTTGTTTTGGCCAACTGTGTCTCATTAACATTGAGCTGGGCTTCCTTCTCTATCAATCAGGATGGCAAAGGGAGGTGAGTCTACACACACTGCCTGGAACCTATCGGGACCCAGATGTGGACCAAGAGAGAGATTCAAACTCACCCTCCCACCGTGGCCCTCTGTGGTGGAAATGGCACCCTCGGTGTCTGCTAAAGCACCCTCAACACGTGCATTCTTTCCCCAACCTCAGGCCATGGTTCAGCAGGAGCTGAGAAGCTGGGATGAGTGTTGCTGTTCCAGGGATGGGGCAGGGGACGGCAAGTCCTGGCTCAGTTGTCTTGTCTCCCTGACACAACCACAGCTCCCGGGTCCCTGGTGGCTCTGGTTTTCCCTTTCAACATCTGCTACAGGCCATGGTTAGAAGATGGGATTCTTTCCCTAGAAAGGAAAAGGGAGGGGAGGGGACTGGGGGGCGGTGACTGGAAAGCCAGCCTTCATATGATGATAGATACAAGGGGAGAGCACTGACCCCCTTCCTAGGTACTTAATTTTGAGGGGTCTCCTCCCCCAGCAAGGGCTGCCTGCCCCCAAAGGACAACTGCCGCACAGGAGCCTTCTATCATTTCTTCAGATGCTATCCAAAGAGAACAGGAGCTCAGTCTAGATGGCTACAGAGCCGGAGCGCACCGTCAACTTAGCTCCTCACAAGGCGGGGCAGTGCATAACTGAGCAGCCCAGAGGCTGAAACGTAAGCCAAATTGAAACCCTCTGTGGGCTGAGACGTCAAATCATAACAAATGGACAGCAAGGCCAGCATCACAAACCCTGGTGATTTTTTCTTTCATCTGCTCAGAAAAGTGGCTGCGAAGAGAGAAAATGCAGCCCCATATCTGGGTAGGGCTTGGAAGGGGTGGAGAAAGAGGCATATTCATGCTTGTAAAGATTCAAGGAGACTCTTTAGGTTGCGTTTTTGCCTGGAGCTATTTACCCTCCTTAAGCTTCAATCAAATTGTACAATGGTATAATTGCTTTCTTGAAATTCACTAGCTAAACAGAATTGGGATTTCAGTATTGACTCTCCTGGTTTGGGAGAAAGGTGGGAGGTGGGAAATAGAGGCACTGGGTGGAATTGATGGGAGAGGTAGACCCTTCATGCCAGGGCTCTCAAATACTTCTATTACATTCTGCTATTACAGTCAACGTGGGAGCTCCTCAAAAGCCCGATCTCCCAATTATACTCCACCCCAATTAAGCTAGTCTCTGCAAGTGGGAGCTGCCTGCATATTTGAGAAAAGCCTCCTGGGGCTGGAGGGATGGCACAGAGGAGGAAGTGCTTGCCAAGCAAGCCTCGTGACCCAAGTTTGATCCCTGGAACCCACATAAAATGGAAATAGAGAACCCATTTGGAACACGAATTGCTAAACAGTCTTATTAATAAAAAACCCAGAGCCATATATTGGGGTGAAAGCTGACAGATCAGAGGAATAGAACAAGCCAGCCAGCGAGCCACAAGTTCTTACCGATAGGAAACCCTGAGCCCAAGAGAGAGCTACTTCCTGTATAGTCACGCCTATATACCTTTCTGTCCCTGCCCTCTTACTTCCTCTCTAGGCCCAGCTACATCACTTCCTCTTTCTGTCCAGCTCTATCACTTCCTGTCTGTCTGTACAGAACTCCTGACCACTACAGTTAACTATTGCTGGGATTAAAGGCGTGTGCCACCAGGCCTGGCTCTGTTCCCAGTGTGGCCTTGAACTCACAGAGATCCGGATGAATCTACCGGATGTGCTACCACTGCCTGACCTCTATATTTAATACAGTGGTTGACTTTTTCCTCTGATCCCCAAGCAAGCTTTATTTGTTAGAGCACAAATAAAATATCACCACACCCATTCCACAAAGTTGTCCTCTGACCTCCACATGCCTGCTGTGGCATCCCCAGATACCTCACTGTCTGTCTCTGTCTCTTTCTTTTTCTTTTTTTTTTTTTTTTTTTTTTTTTCGGTTTTTCAAGACAGGGTTTCTCAGTGTAGCTTTGCGCCTTTCCTGGAACTCGTTTTGTAGACCAGACTGGCCTCGAACTCACAGAGATCTGCCTGCCTCTGCCTCCAGAGTGCTGGGATTAAAGGTGTGCGCCACCACTGCCCGGCCTCTGTCTCTTTCTTATACACACACACTAACAATACTTTTGTTTTGTTTGGGCAGGCGGGGGTTGGGGGGTGTTCGAGATAGGGTTTCTCTGTGTAACAGCCCTAGGTGTCCTGGAACTCACTTTGTAGATCATAGATCAGGCTGGCCTCGAACTCATAGAGATCCATCTGCCTCTACCTCCTGAGTGCTGGGATAAAGGTGTTCGTCATCACACTGCCTGGCACAATACATTCTTTTTTTTTTTTTTTTTTTTAAGAGAAAGAAACCTTCATGATAGCTTGGTAAAGTGCTTGCCTTGCAAGCATGCAGACCCAAGTTCGATTCCTAGACCCCACATAAAAAGACAGGCATGGTGTGGAGAGGCTGTAATCCCTGTGCTGGGGAGACCCTTGGAGCTCACTGGCCAGCCAGTCTAGCATACTTGGTGAGCTCTAGGCCAGTGAGAGAAGACAAGAAGGTGGATGGTGCCTGAGAAAGAACAGCCAAAACAGTTCTCTGGCCTCTACATGCACACTCATGTGCATGCACACCTGCACACACACCTGCACACACACACTTCCAGGTCTCTCTAGTGTATAATCCATGTTGAGAATAAAAGAGAAAAAATCTTTTTTTACCTTATTTTTAGAATTTTATGTGTGAGTGTTTTGCCTGCATATATGTATGTGTCCTAGCTGCCGAAGAATTCACTGTAGACCAGGCTGGTCTAGAACTCACAGAGATCTGCCTGCCTCTGCCTCCTGGGTGCTAGGATTAAAGGTACATGCTACCACACGGAGATAAAATAAATAAAACTTTAAAAGGAGCATGTATCTGGGGATGGCTTGGACCTGGATCGTTTTGAAGTTCCTCAGGGGACACTCACATGCAGCTATAGGGGTGAGGACCCTAGTCCTAAGATATCTGTTCTTTTGTTCTCTCACCCACAGGGATACAGAGTACCAGCCATTGTTGATCGATGAGGGACAGGCATGAGGCCAAAGCCAAAACACTGGGCCCTCTCTCAGAAAACTGAGGCCTAAGATGCAAATTCTAGCTCCATCTAACCGTCTTCATCAGCCCCGGAAAGCAGCTGACCACCATTTCCCGAGATCACAGGCAGAGAAAGCCAGTCTCCTACAGGAAGCAAGTGAAGAGAGGACTTGGGACTTGGGGGTACTCCAGTCTCCCCCTTGAGGCTATGAGTAACAGGCTTAAGAGAACTTGGTCTTTGTTTCTAGAAGAGGACCAGAAAGTTACAGGCTGCAGTCGTCATGTGACTGTCACCTGCAACCTGCAATGTCAACATACCTCTAAAAAGCCAACCCAGGAGGTAGAGATGTAGCTCAGTTGGTAGAGTATTTGCCTAGCATAGATGAGGCCTTGGGTATGCTCCCTGGCCCTGCACAAACCAAGAATTGTGGTACACACTGTGATCCAGCCAGCACTTGTGAGTGGAGAGGAGGATCAGGACTTCAAGGTCACCATCAGCTACATAAAGAGTTTCAAGTCAAGCTGCTGAGGGAAAAAAAAAACAACTCTCAAAGCCAGGTCACACAGAGCATTCTGTGTCCCCAGCAACACAAAGCCTTCCCCATTCTCCTCTACAATTCATGTAGAGAGAAGCCATTTTTTTTTTAATTTTCAATTTGAAGAAGGTTGCAGACCAGTTCTCTTCGCAGAGGAATCAGCGGCCTTGAGTTCCTACAACCGGTGGGTTAGGCTGTGTGCTGACTTTGGGAGCACAATTGCTTGTTTTCTTGTCTATGAAACAGAACAAGCCGTACCAAGCCGGCCAGACTGTCAGAAGAGTAATAAAAAGGCTGTGAATCATGACACAGATGTTGTAGAAATGCCTCTCATGAATGAGTCACCTTCTACAGGAGGTGTCGCTGAAAAAGAGCTCTCCAGAGAAGTGTTGAAATCCAGTCTGTCCACCTTGCCCGTGATGCAATCCTGGGCAAATGACTGAACCACTCTGAGCCTCCAGATTCCACAATGCAGAGATGAGTTGACCACACCCACTTTGCAGAATTTCTCTGAAGGTTAGACAAAATTATGTATAAAGATATGTTTCCTTTCCCTCCTATCCTATATCAGCATTCAGGAGACAGAGGCAGGAGGATCAAAAGTTCAAGGTCATCCTCTACAGCATTGTGAATTGGAGGCTGGGCTACATGAGACCCTGAACTAAAAAAAAAAAAATCTTGAAGGAGGGAGGAGTGGATCAGGAGAAAACTAGATCTTTGCTACATACAGGGAATAAGGTAACCCAAAAGATCCTCTATCCTTTGCCTCATGCAGTGTGCCCATGCTCCTTGTGTTATGGAGCAAACCATTTCTAGAGATGGAGATAAACAAAAACAGTCACATGTGAAGCTCCAGCTCAGTCATCTAGCAAACCATGCAGAGACGCCACAACCTCTGGTTTTGTAGAAGGCATGTTTCTCTCCATCGTGGCCTCTCCATCCTGGCCTCTCCCGGGTCCTGTTGAATGATTACTATCTGCCAGTCCCTGGGCATGATCTCATCAGCTCTTCTCTGCCAGCCCCCCATGCCCCCCAGAAACAGGACACTAGTACACCACTTTGAAAAGCATAGCCATGAAGGGGTGCCCCTGCTCTCTGTGTCTGCACCCTGACTGTGCCAGGATCTAACTGGTCCCTCTGGCTACACACACTCCAGGTAAACAAAGGGGATGAACTCCAGCTGCTCGTCACCCAATAATTTGTCTCACTTCAGTTCAGGCAACCAGAACAGGGCCTTACAAGTCAGGTCCAGATCCTCTCCCACTTCCCAATACAGCAGCCATATGAAGACCAGCAACTGAAGGAACAGTTAGCTGCCTCTAAGCAAAAGGGGGGTTTTGAAGGTTGGGGGGCTGGGGAGATGGCTCAGTCAGTAAGTGCTTGCCAGGCAAGTTCAGATCCTCAGAGCCCGCGTAAAAAGCCAGATGTGGCAGCATGCACCCGTCATACCAAGATGGGAGGTAGAGGCAGGGCGATCCCTGGAAGCTCACTGGCTAGCTGACCAACTTACCTTAGCCATCTTGGCAAAACTCCAACGAGAAACCCTGTCTCAAACAGAAATCAGAAGACATCTGAGGCAAAGGACCCAAGGCTGTCCTTTGCACTTCACATGCATGTGCAACACACACACACACACACACACACACACACACACACACACGGGAGTGATTCTTAGTTTTACAAACAGACAACAGAAATACTGAAACAATCCTAGAATGCAGTTTACCTCCTAGCTGCTGGGAACTCTTCGAGAACGCATAAATGTACTTTCATACGCCTTTGCTGTTTTGTTTGTTTCTTGCTGGTGAGTCTGGATAAGGGCCTTAGCCGACTTTAAATTCCTGGGGGGTCCATCACCTCTTTGCACACAGTTCATCATTTATAAACAAACATCTAAATATTTGTTGGTGCCCAGGGCACAAAAGAACCCTCCAATTAATTCTTCCCAAAGCAGAAGTCCTTGGTAAGCAAAAAAACCACTCTGTAATTGTTTGTTTGAGAGTTCCTTTGGCTAGAGCTTTCAGGTGAGGCACGTGACCAGTATAATTGCTGCTTCTAATTCTCCTGTCCAAGACTTGGTGTGCTTCTGATTGCACAGTAGGTGCATCTCGGCCCTTCCTTGGGTGTGGTCGGCATTGGGAGTGCAGGTCCTTGCTCACCCAGCATTGGGAGGGCAGCACTGTTCACCCAACACCTCAGATAGGAATTCAAACGTGGGCGACTAATGAACACTAATGAGTGAAAGGTGCTGGCATCAGGACTGCCAGTTGAGCTTTTCAAGCCCTTCCTCCCGGAGAACTTAGAATTGTCAGCGCCGCTAACAGGGCTTTCAGGACTGGTCCACAGACGTTCAGCAAGGCGCTAGCAAAAAGCACACGGTGTTTTAAGCAGCTGCAGCCTTCCGGCTTTATCCAATAGGGATTCTGGTTTTGTTGTGTCGGAGTTCTGGTTGCATGCTGAGGCACTGGGGTGTGTGGGGATGTTCTGTGGAACTTCCGACTGCATTCTGTGGCACTCTTACTTCGTTCCATGGTGCTTCCTACACCTTCGGTTCTGTGAACTTCCGGTTGTGTTCTCTGACGTTCTGAGAAACTTCTGGCCGCGTTCTGTGCACTTCCGGCTGTGTTCTCTGGCTACACCTTCAGTTCTGTGAACTTCCGGCTGTGTCCTATGGAACACCCCGCACTGTTCTAGGGAGCGTCTACTGCGGCTCTTGCCAAGTTAAGTGGCCTCTTTATGGAAACCAGGGTCTTTCTCTCTTGGACCTCACTGGGAGACACGGTTGACCCATGAGTTACCCTCTGCTTGTGACTGTCCTGCTTCCTTGTTGGATTGGTAGACCCTTGCAAGACGTGTACCAGCAAAACTGACCTTCCCTCAACACATCTCCATTAGTATCTGCTCTGCAACCCGGCATGAGGGTGTTCTAAGCCTCCTGGTGGGAAAACCCAACCAGTACCCTCCCTTCACTTACCGGAAATGTATATATCATCTATGTGTATATCGAGTTTTATTTTCTGCTAGCTTGTGTAACTAACTCCTGAACAAAAGTAGCAAGTGTGCAGAGCACTTGAAAGACTTGAGCATTTTACTTCCTAAAAAGATTGTAAACTGTGGCTGTCCTGTGTGGCACATGCAGGGTCTTTTTGTGTAGCCAAGGATGGCCTCTCTGTCCTGCCTCTGCTGCTTCCTAAATGATGGGATTGCAAGTGTATGACGCCATGTCCAGGGCTAGGAACTGAACCCAGGACTTCGACATGCTAGGCAGGTGCTCTGCCATTGAGTCTCATCCCAAATCCCCTTCCCTCTCTCAAACAGTAGAATGTTCGCCAAGGGGCTGTCTCCAACCCTTCCTCTTAGCTGAAGAGTTCAGTTAATGTCTATTGAAGAGGAGGAACAGGGAAGGAAGGCTCACTGATTTCCACATGGAAGGCGTTTCCCTCCAGCTGTATCAGCAGAAATGCTAGTCTAGAGCTTTCTGTTTGAAGGACTGTGTTTCTTCTATAATTTCCTCCTCTAGCCTGTCATTCTTTGCTTAGTTGAATCTGAACAACCCTTGAAAACAATGTAAATATTTGCTCCCTGAAGAAACTGCCCTAGCCCAGGCTGATCTTGCTACCCTCCTCCTGGGCAAAGTTGGTCTTGGTCCATTTGTAGCCTAGTGGGGTACCAGCCATCCCTGCTGAATCTCATTCTCTTGATGATATATTCCTTCAGGGAAGAGACTGTGTCTTATTTTCCAAACTGTGTTCTAATACCGAATGACATACCAGAGGTAAATAAATTTTGAAACACTGAATGCATATAAAAACTTTAGAGAGCTGGGCATGATTGTCACGCCGTTAGTCTTAGCCCTCAGGAGACAGAAGCAGGCAGAGCTCTATGAGTTCAAGGTCAGTCTGGTCTACAGAGTGAGCTCCAGGCTAGCCAAGCTACATAGTGAGATCCTGTTTAAAATAAAATAAAATAAAATAAAAAATAAAAAAATAAAGGCAGGCGGTGGTGGCACACACCTTTAATCCCAGCACTTGGGAGGCAGAGGCAGGCAGATCTCTGTGAGTTTGAGGCCAGCCTGGTCTACTGAGTGAGTTCCAGGACAGCCAAAGCTACACAGAGATACTCTGCCATGAAAAAACAAAACAAAACAAAAACACAAACAAACTTTGAGGAGTCCATCTTCTTCTTGAGACCAAGACCTTAATGAAATTTTAAGTGTTTGTTTGTTTGTTTGTTTGTTTGGTGCTGGGGATTGAACTCCAGGCCTTAAGCCATACCTACAACCTCAGGAAAAATTTAAAGCTATATTTTTATTTTACCAACATATAGTAATCATAAATATTTATGGATTGCAGTATGGCATTTCAATACATATACCTGATGTTTGATGACCAGATCAAGGTGACTAGCTTCTATCACCTTGGACGTTCATTATTTCTTTGATGGGAAACCCCCAAAAATCCTCTCCCCTAGCTCCTTGAATATATTCAGTTAATTATTGTCAATCACAGTTCTCATGCTACCGAATCAGACACTATTCCTCCCGGCCAGCTGTACCATGCAGCCATCTTCTCTCCGCCCTTCCCTCCCCACACCTTTCTCTGGCTTTGGTAACAACTGCTACTTTCTCTGCTTCCCTGAGATCCGCTGTTTAACTTCCACACCGAGTGAGAAGATGCAGTGTTTGTCTTTCTGTGTCTGACTTATTTCACTTAACGCACCTCCAGTGTTTGTCTTTCTGTGTCTGACTTATTTCACTTAACGCACCTCCAGTGCCACCTATGCTACTGCAAATGATAGAATTTCACTCCTCCTTCTGCCAAATAATAATAATAATAATAATAATAATAATAATAATATCCCATTGTGTATATACGGCACATTTCCCTCTATCTGTTGATGGGCACTTAGGCTGTTTTCAGCTCCTAGCTGTTGTGAATGGTGCTGCAATAAACGTGCAAGTACAGGTGTTTCTCTGATATACTGACTTCATTTCTTTTGCAGATAGACCAAGTAGTTAGTTAGTGTGTGTGTGTGTGTGTGTGTGTGTGTGTGTGTGTGTGTGTGAATATGCATGTGGAGGCACTCGGGAGGCAGAGCCAGGTGGATCTCTGTGAGTTCGAGGCCAGCCTGGTCTACAGAGGGAGATCCAGGACAAGCACCAAAACTACACAGAGAAACCCTGTCTCGAAAAACAAAACAACAACAAAAAAAAACACACAAAAAAGGCTTATTTACTTCATTTTATTTATGTATATGTTTGCCTGAATGAGTTTACATGCACAACACCTCTGCAACAGTCTGTGAAGGCCAGAAGAGGGGTTGGATCCCCTGGGACTAAATTTACAGGTGGTTGTGAGCCTTCATGTGGTGCTGAGAATCAAATCTGGGCCCTCTGTGAGAGCAAAAGAACAGCATGTTCTCTTACCCACGGAACCATCTCTCCAGCCCCAATCCACCCCACACCCAATCACCATGCATAGAACATCCCACCAGCCTGGAACTCACCACGTAGGCTGGACTGGCTGACCAGCAGACTCTAGTGCCTGCCTCTACCTCTCCAACTCTGGGATTACAAGTGTGTGCCAACACTCCCAGCTTTGCCCTGATCTGTTCTCATGACTAAACCCAGAACACACCTGGATGGGAATACCACAGGAGTGAGTTGTATTCTGCTTAGTACATCATATCAGGAGGTTCATAGGCTTCTATCCTGCCAGGTTATGAAATTCAAGGGGGATGGCATTTTCTGGGGAGTCTCTGAGATGTTGTAAATGGTCTTTTTCTCGTCTTACTTGCACTCACTAATCCTACCATCCATCCATGATTCTTTCCTGAAACAGCCACACTTAATTTAAAACAATAGAATAATTAAGAGAAATAAATGATAGGTAAATCTATGAAGACAACCTTATTTAAAAAAAAAAAAAAAAAAGACTGTGCCATGGTCTTTTCTTAGGTAGCAGGCAGAAGCCTCAAAATGTCCACTAAATTATTTAAATTACTGTTGACTTCCAGGCACTCTGAACCCATGAGAGGGCTGTGTCTTATTTGCTTATTGGATAATATGGCCTTGCAACTAGTCCATGACTATACATCCCATGTGAACTATCCCCTGGGATCCCTTGGCACATTACTGCTCTTGACCAGTTCACCCTGGCCCTTGTGCCAATTAGGATGTACCTATCTGGAGGCTGGTATGAAAGTTCATCTTTATTTTAAATTTTTTAAATTTGTTTTAATTTTTAGTTATATATGTGGGAGAGTGGGATTGTGTGAGAGTGTTGAAGCCTTGGAAGCCAGAGGCATCAGATCCCCTGGATCTGGTGTTACTGGCCATTGTGAGCCATCTGATATGGATGTTGGGAGCCAAACTTGAGAGGTCTTTGCAAGAGCAGCAAACACTTTGAACTACTGAGCTGCCTCTCCAGCCCCAGATGAAGTTAGAATTTTTTGTTCTGAGGCAGAGACTCACTGTGCAGTTCTGGCTGGCCTGGAATTCACTATGTAGCTATGTAGACCAGGGTAGCCTTGAACTCTTATCAATCTGCCTGACTCCGTTTCCTGAGTGAGAATAAAGACGTGAACCACCACACCTAGGTGTTTTAACTTTGTATTCATAAGTGGGGTAGGGCTGTCCCACAGCATGTATTTAAAGGTCAGAGGACAAACCACAGGGATCAGTTCCCTCTTCCACTTTGTGGGTCCCAGCCTTGGTGGCAAATGCCTTAATCCAGCAAGCCATCTGGCGGGCTCCAATGACGTCCCTTCCATCTTTGAGTTCTTCAATTTTGTGTTCCTTCTGATCTCACCTCTAAGTTCTGTTTGACGTAAAGTCCTCAGGGAAGAGTTTCTTAAATTTGCAGAAAATGTAGTTGGCAGGAAATCTAGTTGAAACAGATTGAAGCTATTTATTACCTTTGTTTATCTCATTAGTAGATTAGGAGATGGCCGTAACTCTGTGAGGCTCCTTCCATGCAGAGGTGACCTTTGTTTTTCCTGTTAGAATCTGGGCTGGCCTTTGCCAGGAGAATAAGTTGTCTGTGTGTTTTGTTTGTTTTGTTTTGTTTTGAAGATGGTATGTATGCTGAGAGTCTGGGCCTGAAGTCCATGCTTGTGAGAGTTCATCTTTAGGTTATTTTACTGGATTTAGAATCACCTAGGAGACACACCTCTGGGTGTCTGCGAGAAGAGTCTGCAGGGAGATCTAACCAAGTGGAGAAGACTCACCCTGAACGTGGGTGGCGCTATTCCACAGGCTGGGGACCTGGACAGAATAAAGAGGAGAAAGCCGACTGAATGCGACCACTTGCCTCATGCTCCTGCCACCATACCTCTCCTGTCATGGCAACTGTACCCCTTCTCAAACTCTGAGCCAGTGAGCCCTCCCCTCAAGTTCTTTTGTCAGGGACTTTGTTGAAGCAACAAGAAAAATAACTAACACACTGCTTTTGGCCCTCTTGGTAGCCTGAGCCCACCATGCTGTAAGAGCCCGGCTTCCTGGCAATGCAAACCGAGTGAGAACGCTGTAATGTGTATGGGAAGGACACCTATCCCAGCCAGTTCCTGGCTGAGAGCATGCTTCCAAACCCACACGGAACTGAAGATCCTCCATGCCAAGCCTAGCTGCAGTTCATAGCCGACAGCTTCCTGAGCAAATAAAATGGTGATTTTTAAGCTACTGATGTTTAGAATATTTGTTACACAGTAATAGCCCACACACACATATATTTCCACTATAGAAAATTAGTATAATTGATTGGGACCTAGCTCAGGGTATTTGTTTATATGCTGTATATGTGTATTTATTGGGCCTGGGAAGATGGTTGGTAGAGAGGAGAACTTGCTGCATAAGCCTGAGGACCTGAGTTCAAATCCCCGGCACTAATAAAAAAGCTGGGTATGGCCACAAACTTGTCTCTAACTCCAGTGCTGTCAGAGGTGGATACAGGGGGATCCCTGGGGTTTGCTGGATGCTAGTCTTGCTCCAGGATCAGTGAGAGACACTGTCTCAAGGGAATAATTCGGAGAGTAACAGAGCACAACACTGAATGTCCTCTTCTGGCTGCATACACATGCACACCCACACACTCTACATAACATTCATACACCCCATATACATGCACACACTCCATATACATGCACACACAAAGAAAAAGGCATATATATTTATTTTACTTTTTTAAGATTTTTTTTTTTTTTTTTGAGACAGGATTTCTCTGTGTAGCCTTGGCTGTCCTGGAACTCACTCTTGTAGACCAGGTTGGCCTTGAACTCGGAGATCCACCTGCTTCTGCTTCCCTAGTGCTGGGATCAAAACCCTGACCCACCACCACCCAGTTTAAGATTTATTTTTATGGTTCTGGGTGGTGGTGGTGGTGCACGTCTTTAATTCAAGCACCCAGGAGGCAGAGACAGGCAGATCTCTGAGTTCAAGGCCAGTCTGGTCTACAAGAACAAGTTCCAGGCCAGCCAAGGCTATACAGAGAAACTCTGTCTCGGAAAACAAAACAAAACAAAACAAAACAAAGATTTATGTATGTGTGTTGTGTCTATGTGAACACCCACAGAGATGTAGGTGCCCAAGGAATCCAGAAGAGGACATTGGATCCCCTGGAGCTGGAGTTACAGGTAGTTACATGCTGCGTGACATGGGCTCTGGGAACCCAACTCTGGTCCTCTGTAAGAGCAGTTCTTGCTCTTGGTGGCTGAGCCATCTCTCCAGCCACTAATTTTATTTTCCTAAATTAAAGAAAAGCCAGAATTCTGAAAGCCATCTGGCCCAAGGATCTCAGAAAGGGAGTGTCCTTGGTATTATGGAAATAAAATTGTCAAGACTTTCTGTATTGGCTATGTGTTCACATGCTATCTTAGACTCCTCCAGACACCCATGTCTCTCCATCTCCAGCAGTGTTAGCGATGGTGTCCCACGCTGTTAATCCCAGCACTCAGGAGGCAGAGGCAGGTGGATCTCTGAGTTTGAGGCCAGTCTGGTCTACACAGAGAAAACCTGTCTCAAAACAAAACAACAATAAAAAGCAAATAAAAAAGAGAGCTTCAGGGTTTTTGTTTGTTTGTTTGTTTCTAATTGGGGGTGGGAGGGGAGACTGGGTCTCACTCTGTAGCCCAGCCTGGCCTCAAACCCTTTGTGGAGGAGCCCAGGAGGACATCAAACTATCTATTTTGAGATAGGCTCTCTGTATCCAGGCTCTTCCTGAGCTCACTATGTGGCTCAGACTCTTGTTTGAAACACTGTAGCTTTAGGCTAGCTTTGACCTTGTAGCCATCCTCCTGCCTCCGGTCCCCCAGTGCTAGGATTATAGGTATGAGCCACCACCCTGGAATTGTTGGCCTGTCTTTGAGACTCTTTATCCCAGAGTTCTTCCCAGGGAGGCTCCAGGCTTAAACTAACTCCTATTAGCTTGCTATATTTGTGCTTTCTTTTTGGCTCTCCTGATAGAATACGCCTGACTACTTTTTAAACCTGTTATACCTTCACTTTGAATTCAAAACTGTATTTTACTGGATTATTTCCTCCCCACTCGGTGGGTTCAGATAAATTGTCTATTGTCACTCTTCACAAAACAGGAGGACAGGCACAGGGACTGGTTCTTTTTGGCCAGCAGTCCATCATCCATCAAAGCTCTTACCTTGTTTTGTTTGGAAACGCAGGTGGCACCACTGAGGCCCAGCAAAGCAGAGCCAATAACTTTATGCTAATACACAAGCACCCAGGTTTCAGCTTAGCATTCACCTGACGGGTACACCGCTGCCACTCAGTGAGATGCCCACCTCCTCCCCCCTTACCCCAGGAAAGCACAGCTAGCTTGTCATAAACATCACTTTGCACAGACAGTCCCTTTCAAGCTTGTTTGAAACAAGTTGCTGGGGGTTTTTTGTGTTTGTTTGTTTGTTTTGTTTTTTTTCCCTCTCCAAGGCTAATGAGGACAGTTACAATGACAGGGACCCTGGACGTCTTTCCACCTTCCATCTTCCGCTCTATGCTCCAGCTAGTCCCCGCCAGAGTTGTGGAGAGCGCCTGAAAGTGTCTCGTTCTCACAGCCCAGCAATTAAGTTAGTTCCTCAAATTGTTCCCGACAGGAGGGACAGGAAACAGCACCCGGCTTTTGGCGGCTGCAGCGGAGGGCCTGAGAACTGTCCACTGTCCAAGCGGCCTCGCATCGATCCCGGGTCTAAGGTCCGGTTGGATCACAATTACAGCCTCCCTCCCCCATCCGCCTGGCTGTCTGAGTCCCTGAGCCGCCACGTCCCTAGAGGCCCGGGTTTCCTTAAGAGGCCCTGCTGCCAGTCCGGCCAGGTGGGAGGAAGCAGGTCTGAGCTTGGTGGCCCTAGGTGGGCGGAGCCTGGTTGTGGCCGGAGAGAGGAGGGGTGCGACTAGGAGGTGCCGCTCACGCTTAGCGTTCCCTTTGCGCGTCCCTGCACCCCTACGAGCTCTCAGTCCCCGGGCGACAGGTGCAATGGCCGCGCGGCGGCGCCCCCGCGGGGAGGTCCCCGAGTGCCCGCCCCCCACCGCCCCGTCTACGCCCCTCCCCTCTCCTCCCCTCCCCCGCCTCCCGCAGCCACCGGTTGCCAGCGATCCCGCTGCCGGGTCCCCGCGGAGCTCCGGAGCGCGCGCGCCGACGAGTGGGGACACTCGCGGGCCTGACCCCGGAGACCACCCCGGCGCGTCCGCCACCCGCCGGCCGCGATTCCCTGTCCTGGCCGGCGACCCTGGGCCCAGGGAGCTCGCTGGGTGGGGGTAGGGTCCCCGGGGACCCGGACCAGCTCCGGGCGCGACGATGGAAGAATCGCAGCGCGCGCGCTCGCACACGGTCACCACCACCGCCAGCTCCTTCGCAGAGAACTTCTCCACCACCAGCAGCAGCTTCGCCTACGACCGAGAGTTCCTCCGCACGGTGCCGGGACTCCTGATTGTGGCCGAGATCGTGAGTGTCGGACCGGGTCGGGCCGTGGGAGGCAGGTGGACCCGGCTAGCTCGCGCGCCTCCAGCTCCGCCCACCGAGCTGGCTCCGGTCTTCCCGCGGGCTCCGGGAACGCTTTTGAGCTCAGCCTCGATGTCTTTGTAAAGTGCAAAACTCACATCCAGGTTCTTGCGCCTTGCACTCTCTTGGGGACCGACGGTCGTGACCCTCAGGATGTCTGTTGCGGGAGGCTTCCCAGCTTGCTGTTTGCTTTCGAGGAT
>CABHPP010100000.1:0-11349 GCA_902168425.1 Peromyscus attwateri
AATAAATAAGTGGAATATGAGTAGAGTGTTATTTCCAGAGGATTAATTTCTTTTTCTGTCATTTCAATCACATTGCCACCAAGCAAGAGATAAGAGGAGGCTACAGTTGTACATTAGTCAGAGCAGAACAAAGACAACAAACTCGACAGGCTTACTCTACTTTGATGTATACACTGCATATGATGTGCAGTCTGCAGGCAAATACCAAAGCCAATAGACATGTCTCAAGGTTGTGCAATATTTGTGAGTAGTAGAAAGTAGGATCCCTTAACAGCAAGTTAGCCTTTATACATCTCCGTTTTAATTTCTAGCAGCTGTAATTGTTCAACATGAAAGAATGGAATAATGAAATTTTGGAAGCCATGATATAATTAACAACTGGTTTAAGCTATTATTCCCAGCAAAGACAAATCAACAGAAAATACATGATTTAAACATGATTGTGCTAGTTATATATTGACTGTCATAGGTAGCATTTAACATATATCTAAGTCATTAGAAAAGTGTATTAAAACATTCAACAACAACAAAAAAGATCAACAAACTTGGGTCTCTTCTACAGAAAGAAAAGTCCATGCAACTTAAGTGTACTTAGGAAAATAAAGCAAATATATTTGTAGACATGAACAAGTTTTGTAAGGAAGTAGGGCATCGTCTGCTAAGGTTAGTCCACATAGCAGACTCTGAAGTGGATGTACTTCTGATTTATTCCCTTCCACTAGCTTGTGACAATAATTTGAATTCTGGATTTACATGTGATATATCCTTTTCAAATTTTCACAATTAACTAGCTAATGATTGTAGGAAAAAATTATTTTAGGAACTTCTGTGTCTGGTGACCACAAGTATTAACATGTACTTAAAAACTCATAGAGTATCATTTTGCTGGGATAAAAATCTGTAACTTCAATGAATAGCTTTAAAATTTTTCTATATAACTTACAAAAAGTAAGGTATGAGAAATTATGCAGAGTATGGGGATGGTTTTCTTTATACTTTATCCATTTTATACCATGTAGAATTTTTTTTTCAATTGCTAAGTTGTATTAAAAACAGCAATATCTAAAATATTCAAATGATTTAAATTATTTTCTCTTGGACCTGCTTTACATCATCTAAAATCAGAAGGAAGAAATTATTCTCTGGAAAGCAGAACTGAAGCCAGGATTACCAAGTCTCAATGTTGAAATTCTGTTCATAGTGTTATTACACACACACTGAACTCTCATTGAGATCAACATCAATAAATTGATTGACCTGAGAGATACATATTGATTTTAGCAAGCCCAAGGTCTGGATTCACATTAGACAATTCTTCTTGATATTTCCTAAGATGCAAAGTCAATAAATGAATTGTTATATTTATATTCTGAATAATTTCCCCAGTCAGTAGGCAAGTTTGATTTCTCAATCCATTATGGATAGATGCTGAACACATTACATTTATATTCCATGTGTTCTCTCTAAAAATGTCCAAATGGAGTATATCTCATGTTTGTTACATTAATAATTGAAATTTTAATAACACCAAATATTATTACAGTTCAGTGTTAACTTGATATTTAACATCTTTCCAATTGCAACACTATTTTTTGTATATTACCAGTTTAGTATTTTATGATATGAAGCTAGCATATATGGTTATTATAATTAATCAAGAAAAAATTAAGTTTAACTAATTATAAAATGTTCTTTTTTTGATTATTCACTGGCATTTAAAGTGATATGTAGATGACTCCTCATATTGTTCTATTGTGATTCAAAAATGACTCTAGCATTCCATGCAGAAGTGCAGACCCCCTCTCTTCAATGGTAATATGTTGCTATATCCCAAAGCATTTATGGTTCTTGGCTTCAGTTTAGTCTACAGAGGCTGGAAACTGTCATTGGCTAGTGCTCCTGAGCTTGAAACAGGCATCAAGGCATATGTGTAGGAACCAATTCAGAGTCCTGAGGGTGACAGCCTTGGTTTCTGAAGGAATTTCATTACTGTCAGTGGCAAATTAGTGTAGATAGTAGTCCCCGTTTACATCTACTGCTGTGGAAATATATTCTGACAAACAGCAAGTTAGTGATACAGGGGTTTATTTCAGTTTATAATTCCATGTCACAGTCCAACACTGTGGGAAAGTAAGACAATAGCTTTAAACACCTAATCACTTCATAGCCACAATAAAGAGCAGGGAGAAAAGAATGCATACATGTTCACTTGCTTTCTTACTTATGCTCAGCTCAATCTCTCCACTAATTTAACTCAAGAACCACTGCTTATGGTACACCCACTATGGACTGACTCTTCCTAAATCAATTAATTTAATCAAATCAATCCCCCACAGGCAACCCAATGCAGACAATCCTTCATTAAGATTCTCTTTCCAGGTGATCTTAGATTATGTCGAGTTGACAATTAAAGCTAATCATCTCAAGAGTTAATGGGCATCTTAAACAGTGTCTCAAAATATTGCCATTATTTTCATGATGAGAATTTGATCCAAGGAACATAGCAGGAACAATTTTCCTCTACTTTTCAAGAAAATGGTGCTTTAACTGAAATACATGATGCCATGAAATACGTAGCGCTTCTTTTTTGATTGTCCTTTGAACCAGGTAGTTAGTATTCTCAGCATGCTAGGAATGCTGTAACTAAATAACTTTAAAGCACATAAGTTTCTCTCCTCCCAGTCCTTGGGGCTGGAAGTTGTACAGGACTCACCAAAGTTGGTATCTTTGAGGGCCTCTCTCCCTGGCTTGGAGATGGCAAATCTCTTCAATATCCCTTTGTCTTCTCATCTGGTGTGGCTATATCTTACCCTTCTTCTTAAAGGTATATCAGACACACTGAAGAGCAGCCCACCCCAATGATCTTATTTTTCCCTCCACTCAACTTGCAATACCCTATTGTCATTCTAAGGCCCTGATGGGGCCACCTAGTGCAACCTCATAGGATTGGTGATGGAGCACTAATGATACTCCAAGGTAACATGAGCACAACTTGTCTTACTTACATTCACATGGGCACACTACAGATGGAATGAAAATTTATCATAATTTAAAGATATAAAACAAGAATCTCTACATATTGAAACTGTCACACACACACACACACACACACACACACACACACACACAAAGAGCACATAAGAAGTACTGCAAACATTCTGTCTCCAACCCATGTCTTCAGAGTATGTTTCTGCAACCTCAAGAGACTACTGTGCTCTGGAACGTTTTGAGTAGATACTGATAGAAAATCATGACATTGTCAAGGTGTCCTGGTTCATGCCTGTTATCTCAAGACTCCATAAAAGCAGCAGGAAAATTGTCATGAGTTACAAGTCAGCCTGGTCTACATTAAGAGTACAGACCCAGCCAGAACTACTTAATGGGACCCATTAATACCAAAAATTAAAAAAAAACAGCAACTAAAATAATAATATATAAATTTTGATTTACCTACTTATCTAATTTTATGTCACAACAAAATTTTGTGATATGTAAGTTTTTTCTTTTTATAACTATGAATAATAAAAGTACTCAATTTATAAAAGTGACATGATGAAAGATGATGTTCTAAAATAATCTACACAAGTAGGTATTTCTATAAATGTTAGACTCGTTTTCAAGAGTACTTCTATCTTCATTTCAAAGTAAAATCATGGAGTATGAGTTTACCCTAAAAGACATCAAGACTGCACTGATAATATAGTAATAAGCATAGATCTACACAAACATTCAGAGATGATGATTTTCAATCTGCTTCATTATATAGATATTTAATACTATGAAAAAAGTCATTAAGTAAAAATGAATACATTAAGGAATGTATACAGGATAATATCCATGTTCAAACTTCTGCTTTTCCTTGCTTTTAATTTTCTATCAATATTCTTATAGGTACACACACACACACATACACATATACTCATATTTGATTAATATATACATCTCATTACACATGCATATATATTTCATGTATGTGTACATATGAGAGTCAGGAAAAATCTGTATTAAATATTATTTCTGACATGATACGCATTGGAAGATCAACCACAAACCAGGTATTTTCTGCATAAGTATGTAGAAGACTGGCACAACTAAGTGGTGAGTGACTGAACATCAGTGTTCACAATGATACCTAAGCATTTGACATTTGCTGTTTCACAATTAGCCATGTGAAATAGACACTGTTTTTGTCTTCAGTTTATAGGTAAGGATCTCAATGCTCAGTAAGGTTAGCTCACCTAAAAATGAGTGAGCCATGTGTCCAAACAAGCTCTTGCCAACTTCAGATTGCAGACTCTCAAGCATTCCCTCTACACTTCCTCCCTGCACTACATCACCGGTGTTGACATTCTCAGAAAACCTGCCTTGCTAAGGTTTCAAATCATGTCAACTATGTTCCTTTCTCTGACTTCATTTATTTAGTTGGCTATCGCTGTTTCAAAAGACGTGAGGTGCCCAGAATGCATTAGTTAGTGGCAGCATAAACAAAGGAAATCCTTCACCTACCTGTCCTCTCATTGCTATTCTCTTTTGCTTCAAATTTAATATGATTTGTTAGTCACTGGAAGAAGTAATATTATATATGCAAATGTAATTGACAAGTGTGATTGCCTTCTCTTATCAAAATGGTACAACCCCAATTAAAAGGACAGGGAAGAACCCGAGAGAGGACGATGAGTATCAAAAAGTGGCAGCTCTGGAAGAGGCAATGCAGATGAGCAATGACTCGCAGTACCTTCCTGTCACTCAGTTGAGTACCTTAAACTGTAGTGAGGTGCTTTTGGAATCTGGATAAATAACTTTCCAGGTGAGAATGTCGGTGCTCCTCACCTATAAGTTTTGGTACGCCACAGAATTCTGAAGCATCACCTGTAACGATGCTTAACTCTTGTTCTGGAAGTCAATGTAACACCATGAGTTCTATTTGACAGTAGTTTGCCAATACAGCCCTATGAGTTCTATTTGATAGTCCCTTGAGTCTTTCCCTTGTTCCTGATTATTCACAGCCCTGGTTTTGCTAGTTAGACATGACTATTTCTGAACCTTCAAGACCACATGACAGATTTCATGGGAAATCTTGAGAAAGTCAAGGTTTCTAGAGAAGACAGTAATGAAAAATAGGATGTTACTTTAATGTAATTTGTCACTGTTTGCCTCAAATCCTCCTTAATGGAGTCCCATGAAGCTGTCTTGTTACACTTACACAGTTTTTGTTTAATCTGCTCACCTAACCTTTAAAGAACCTAATTAAGTACTTCTAAAAATACTAGCATATACTTCATAGAAATTGAATTTTCCATTAAAACTTACCAAAACAAATGGATAATAGCTTGCATAGTTGTAAAGACAAAGGGAAGACATCAGGTCAAGAGATATAAAAGTTGGAAAGAAAATTACTGTGTCATGAAAAAGATAATAAAGTTTAAAAGAAATAAAAAAGATAAGACATGTTGTAGGATATAGAAAACAGCTTGATGAGATCCAATGACAAAGATAAAAACTTTGTTGAAGGGAATGCCACTAATTGGATATTGTTTGAAGCTGAAAGCGACATTTTATCTTTGCCTTTATAGTCAGACAAAAATCACAAGCATCTTACACCAGCAATATCTGTCTTCCCCCACCACAGATCAAGGCACAAATTGTATGACATTATCTCTACAGGGCGCAGCCTAACAATGTGACACTGACACCATGAAGTAATATTGAAAATATATTTTTGGAAAGTACTTTGAACTTTGGTGCTCTGTGCAGAAGTAAACAAATGCAACTCTTAGTTACTGGAAAGGATGCAGCTGCATGGATGTTACTAGTGTCCTATAAAATCATCCAGAAAGCAGTCAAATAATTACATCACTGTCAAGGTGGTCTAAGATTAGTCTCAGTAACAGTGGTAAATATAAGTTGTCACAGATATACTGAGTTATGATTTCAGAATATTGTCAAATATATGCAGTGACTACTAGCAGTGTAATAATATCTTTCAGATTGAGAAGGTTGAAATTATTTACAGTATCATCTGTAGAGAACAGTGTGAAGAATCAGGTATGTGAAGGCATATTGATATTAACCAAAATATTAATAGCTGTAAGTATTACTTGGACAGCAAACTCTGTGCCTAGGAGTTTAATAGAAGTAGAGGGTTGCAATAAGATATATTTGAAGCAGCAATTAATGTGTTTATTGCTTTTTGTTGCTGTGGCCAAATATCTGACAAAAGGCAACTTAGAGAAGGAAGGAAGCGTCACAAAACAGCACACAGAAATATCCTCATTTCAAACGGGAAGAAGAAGTTGCAAGCAGGAAAAGACTGAAACTAAATCATACCGAACACCAGTAGGACAAATACAGAATTACCTCATAGTTTTGAGGTATGTTCCATCATGGTGCAAAAGGCATAAAATTAGGAACTTGAAGCAGCTGGTGATACCTCATCTGTAGTCAACAAGCAGAGAGGCATTAATACTAATGCTCAGATCACATTTGCTTTATTTTTTGTTTGTTTGGTTGGTTGGGTGAGTGGGTGGGTGGGTTTTTTTGTTTGTTTAGGGTTTTTTGTTGCTGTTGTTGTTCTGTTTTGTTTTATATTCAGTGTGAGAATCCGTGAGATAGTGTCACTCACATCCACATTCAAGGTGAGTCATTCATCATTCGTTAAACTTCTCTGGAAAAGCCCTCACAGACGTATGAAAAAGGTATAACTTCTAGGCGATTTTAAATTCAGCCATGTTGACAATGAAGACTTGCTTCGGCAAGTCTAGCTTTTACCAACTTGACACCCTAACACATCACTTTTAAATCACAAAATCCCACCTTAGTTCTTCAAAGGTTCATGGACATTTCATAATGAGAACTTCACTTGGTTCATCGTTAAGAATCTGCCAAATCTTAATTCTAACATTGTTCAAAAGCTCAAATTTTAAAGTGTTTTCTATGATTCAAGATAATCTCTTATCGTGAGCCCTTGCAAAATCATTAACTTATATACTTTCAATATATAAGGGCATACAGCAAACATTCTCATTTCAAATGGGAGAAATGAGGTTACAGTAAGGAAAGATCGGATCTAAGTCATACCAAAGCCAGGAGGACAAACAGCAAAGGCTGCAGTTCCCTGTCTAGCATCTGCAGTCTGTAAAGGATTCATCTGAGTCTCAGTAGATGTGTTTTGCCGGCTCGCCGGTTCTGCCACCTGCAGCATACATAGCCTCTCTCTTAGACCAACTCGGCTCCACACATGCAGCTATCCTTGGCTGATGACATCCCATCATCGCAGCATTGCCAGTATCCTGGAGTTTCCACTGCAATTTCACCATCAAAATTAAGACACAATGTCAGGGCCTCCTTTTAGGGACTCTGACTCTGACACACATTTCCTCACCTCAGTGACTTTCTGGAACCTCCATGTAAGCAGGCTTTCATGGCCCCATAATCCTTGCGTTTTTCTGCCTAAAAAAACAATGTCATGTGTATGATACTGCCAAGTTCTACCAGCTTGCTTTAAAATATTCTACTCCCCTTCTACCCCAATGATTACAGTCTCAATGACCCTTAATGATTGAACCTGGGAAAGTAGTTACATATTTGTTTTCAAACAGCGTTCTCAATCCAGGCTTTCTTCCTTCAAAATTCATTAATATTTTCACAGTTCAGAGCTTTCCATGGGTACAATCTTACCCTTGAAGGACCTTTCTTATTGCCCTAACTAAAAGCATGTGAGGCATCTCTTTGATTATGCTAATCTCTTTAATAAGTATCTCTTGCCTGCATCCTGAAACTTGCTGGGGCTCCTTTCTTGATACATTTCATTCTGTTCATATCTTTCTTCTCTCTCTCTGTCTGTCTCTCTATGTCTCTCCTTTCCTCTATTTCTCTTTTGCTGACTAAGAACATAAGTAGTCACTACGCTATAGCCTGGATATTATTTTGTCTTCAAACTTCCTTTACAAAACAACTTAGCCTATTTCATTTAGGAGAATGCAAGCAGATGATTTGGCAAATCTTACCATGAGTGGCCTGTAGTCTAGTTTCCAGGGGTTCTTCATTCTGCTTTGAACGTCATGAGAACAATCTATTGTTCTTATTTCTCTTAGCATTCTGATCTTCCATATTCGTTCCAGAACAATCTTTTAAGCTCTCCTTGCATCATTTTAGGGCTTATCTAGCCTCCTGGCATCTTCCATATTCTGTCTACACCAGTTTCAAAGTCCTACATAGGTTTTTTTCAGAACAACAACCTCATCCCTGGTTCCAGTTTTCAATATTTGATCCTTTTCTTATTGGGATAACCAAATATCTGGAAAGAATACAGAGGAAGATTTTATTTTGATTCAAAGGTGAATCAAAGGTGAAGAGTGTTTTTTCATAGGAGGAAAAATTTAGCAGCAGGAGGGAGAAGCAGCTGGCCTCATGGTATGTACAATTGGGAATTAAATAAGATGAATGCTGGTTTTTAGCTCGTGTTCCCCTTTCTCATTTTTTTTTATTCAGTCTGGGATCCCAGTCCACTGGATGATGCTGCCCATATTCTGGGTGATTCCTGTAAGGCATCTAGAAAGGGTCTCACAACCATGCCCCAAAGTATGCCCATCCTCTAGATAATTCCCACTCTAGCAAAGTTGACAATGATATAGTATCACAGTCTTGCATGTGTAGAAGATGAAATTGATTTTTTATCATTCATTTCACTTATGAATTTTCTAAGCTGAGAATATGTTTAGATTCTTGTCTTTCTCAATAGTTTTCATATCCAGTACACCGAATTAAGAAAGGAGATGAGATGGCCCACAACAAGTCCCATGTGAGTAAACAATAGAACTAGTATGAAGCTAGTACTAACACTTAAGTCACCATACTGCCACAGTCAGTATCTAAGGGAAACTAGGATTGGGTTATTCATCTCCATTTATATACACTATGTGCAGATTATACTGAACTGTCACACTCTTTTATTTGAAACACAGCTATGAAAAGGATAGTAAAGAATCATAACATAAATCTTGAAGAACTTCATTAATCTAAGTTTGCACTTTGTATCATGATTAGAGTCCATTTTGTGGTGGCTTACATTCATAAAAACCCATGTGGTCATTGTCAGCAGAGGGAACTAAAAGAAATTGATACCCAGTGTAAGTTTTCAATAAAGAAAAGCATTGTGTAACACAGAAAATTTGTTTCTCAAAGTAAACCTTGATCATGTTGTCTCATGTTTAAAATAAGATATCTGAGGCCAAAAATTAATTTTATAAAGATTACAATAATATATAGCACCATATAAAGTAATAAATGAAGTGTTCTTGCACTAAAGACAGAGAAATCATTACATCTATCAACTGTGCATCATGCTTAACAATCTTTTGTTAAGCAGCTGAACCAGGAGCCAAGCCTGTTCAAGCTGAGTGCTTCACTCTTGGTTTTAGAGATAGTCCCTTCTTATTTAAAACCTTTTATATCAACGAATCAGTATTAGAGGACTGAGGATATAGCCCAGTTGGTTGAGTGTTTGCCTAGCATGCATGATGCCCTGGTTTTGATCCCAAGAATCACAGAAAGCTGGTTAGTGGTGTATATCTGGAATCTCAGTACTTCAGAGGCAGAGGCAGGAAGGTCATAAGTGCAGGGTCATTGTCAGCTGCATGTTCAGTTGGAGGCTACACTAATATAAAAGATCATGTTTCAATCGACAACTACAAAAACACAAATGATATATCTAACTACAGGAAAAATAATGCAAGTTACAAGGACAAATGGTGGGTTTTTGAAAGTCACAGCATAGTATCCTAATATGTGCTTGTCATGATTTTTATCTGAGAGAAAAGTTAGATGATCATGACATATAAGCAAAATAACATTATAATTATCTATAGTAATGATCTGGTTTATAATTGGATAAAACAAATTGAATTAAATATAATGAATAATTAGCAGGACTACTTACTACTTAGGCATAATTTGGGGCAAGAGGAATGCTCGAGGCAAATCTCTGAATTACTGCTTCTCTGCTATAGGCTTAGTCACTCTGTCTTTCCCAGACATCTCAGTACATTAATACTTTGACCTAGTGGTTTCTATGTAGGTAGGGAAAACTGGTCTCAAAGATCTTTCTCTCTGTCCACTGTTGTTCCTCAGCCAATAATCCCAGAGAATGACCACAGGAGAAAAAATGAATAATAAATCATATGTGGCTTACCTGGGAGAATAGATAAGACTTGAAGTCACCCAAGAGTTACTAGATCCATGAGCATGAGAACTCTTGTGGTACAGTCTTCCACCTTCTCCAGGCATTTTTTTGAGGTAAATAAACCAATCATTTGTACATTAGACAAATTCAGCTGCTATTAAAAAAAATACATCAGATGGGTAGCTGAAAACAACAAGGATTTATTTTTCAGAGTTCTGAGGCTGAAATTTTGGGACAGTGGAAGTAGATAGTAATTACTCTTGGACTAGAACTAACAAGGCATCCTATGCTCTTTTCCATAACCAATGCTGTCTATGGCCAAAAGAATTAGACAATGAATATTGATTGACAACAGGGAGATTTCCTGCCTTCAATATTTCCCCCACACTAATTTAAATAATCATTAAGTTGAAATAAACATCCTAAGAAAGACTAAGGAGGTTGTGATTGGGATGATTACTGAAGACTTCAACTTAGGTTAATTATAATTACTCAGATTCCTTCCTGATATTTAAATAAATTTCACTGAAAGAATTCTGATGAAAGCAACTAATAAAAGAAAAGGTAATTTAGTGTTGTGGGCACTGTAGAGGAAAGAGGGCATATTCATGGACTCAGGACAGTAAAAGATTTAGGGAAACATTGCTATGAAGAGAGAAATGCAGATTACCAGAAGGAAAGAGTCTTAGGAAGGTAAAAGAGCAAGTAGAAAGATTTACGTTTCATGTTCACTGCACTGAACACTAGCTCAGCCCTCTTCTTTCTTGATTGAAAATATTTTTTCATACAATATATTCTCATGATTTCCCTTCCTGCAGACAGAAGTTTCTGTCTCACAAGCCGCTCTGAAGTAACCACACAGAGGCTTAGTATTAATTTTAAATGCTCGGCCCATAGCTCAGGCTTGTTACTAGCTAACTCTTACATTTAAATTAACCAGTTTTTCTTATCTGTGCTTTGCTGCCATGTGGCTTGGTACCTTTTCTCAGTATGACATGCCCATCTTGCTTCTCTCTGCATCTGCTTGTGACTTCTGATTCCACCTTTCTTCCTCCCAGCATCCTGTTTGGCTCTCCCCCTGACCTTATCCTGTCCAGCTATTGACCAGTCAGTTCTTTATTAAACCAATCACAACAACATATAGTTACACAATGTAAAGGAATATTCCA
>CABHPP010100011.1:0-66228 GCA_902168425.1 Peromyscus attwateri
TCCCTGCCCTCTGAGCCCAAATTCTTCTAAATCACCTTTTGTCAAGTATTTGGTTATAACAACAAGAAAAATAATCACCAACTATGTAGCTTTAGAGAAATCACCTCTTCCCACTCTCATCCTGAAATCCTGCTGAATATATTATCAGAACCCTCTGCCTTCATCCTCTTCCATGTGGGGTCTGGTCACTGTAGGCTGCCTTTGGCAAGAATCAGTTATATCCGCTTCTCTGGGTTCCTTCTACTCCATCATGTCCCTTGTTATGACCTCTGATGACCCCTCATTAATCATCAACCCAGCCAAGTATTTGAATTAAGCCTATCTCTGTCCTACCCTAGAAGATCTCACCACAGACAGTGTTCCCTGTACCTACTCCTCTTTTCCCAAATAAATCCTAGCAAACCTTCAGCTCCCTCAATCATTATCACTGACAAAGTTTTTATTTAGCCAGCCAGCAATGTCCACACTTGCCCACCACCCTTCTCCCTCCAGGGTGTCCCTCACGGAAGTTGTCAGAGTGGCCACTGACTTGGAATCCTCTTGAGGTGTGTAACTAAGCACACCAAAGCTACACACAGCCTCAGAGCTGACATTGGGCCAAGTTCTCCATATGAGTTGAGTCTTAGGGACAGGTGGCTGGAAATTTAGAGACCAGGAATATTGTACAAATTGGTTTTTCAATGAGTAAACATGCTTCTGTTGGAATATTGTGTTTTCATGTAGAGAAATGGATTGGTATCCATTGCCCAAGAACCCCTACCCATGGTGTCTTCTAAGTGGGTTATATAACACTCTACCCTCCTGAGCATCAAGATGCCCAGGACAGTCTCCACTTCTGCTATTCATGTACATGGGCAAGATGCAGCCTGAGAGACTCAGGAAAAAGGTTTCATCTTGTTATGTACTCACTAGCTTTGGGAGAATAGTTCTAAATTTAGTGTTTTAAGATGTGTAATGATTTTCACTCAGTAGATACTAACCTGATAAACAGTGATAACTATATTTAAATTATTCAGCATAGGAATACATAATAAATAATACAGTGTGCGATACAGATATGAAATTCAAGGAGAACATGGGCTGCAGGGAAAACAGAGAAAGCACAAGCCAGCTTGCTGTCATGTAAGGTTTCCTGGTGTATCCCCGGCTCACAGGACCCTTCGCGGATTTTTCTCCTGTTACTTCCTGTGTCTGACGTAAGAGAGCCAGAGTTGCTCTATCCCATCACGTGCCCGCTGCCTACTGCCAGAGCATGCTTTGTGCCCATTAGATTAATCATGAGCCGTTCTCACGTGGAGATTGCTGATTTTCATCTAATTAAAAGGTCAAATTCATCTGGATTTATTTGAAATATTTATTTTGAAATAATTTATTTGAAATGGTCATTGAAATATTGCTCTGTTTTATAGGTAGAGGGTGTTATTTTTTCTTCCTGATGGTTACCTAATCACACAGATACATTAATCTTAAAATCAAGGCAAAACAGAATAAAAGTCACAGGCCCCAAATCTAGGGTCTACACTGAAGACCTGACCCTGTCCTGTGAGAAAGCAGAGACTATAAACCCTTGCCTTTCTATGCCCAAAATAGTAGCATGCGGTTAACTTTGGAAGCACTACAAATGCTTGAATTCATCAGCTGAGCTCTTCAAGGACTTGGCACACACAGATCTGACTTAAAGTTTGGGGCTAGGAGGGGTCAGTGCACATGCTGATGGTCTTCAAGGCATAAAGACCTTGGTACAAGATGCCATTCATGTAGTGTGTGTGTGTGTGTGTGTGTGTGTATACACGCGTGTGCGCACACATGTCACTTGTAGATACACAACACACAAATTCTCATCTGAATAATTTTGTCTTCCTTGAACCATGTTAATCCCAAAGATGGGAGGAGAAGAAAGACCACCCACCCGACTCATCGTGGCCAAATTAACTAAAGCAAGCAATTAATTAAAGCAAGCTTTTTTATTTGTGTACACGGGCTGCCTCTCCCTAAGGCAGAGGTTCAAGAGGTCAGCCCTGAATGTGAGGAAGACAAGGCCTTTATAGCTCAGGGTAGGGGGTTTCCAAATGGGAGATTTGACAGGCAAAATAGGTAGGGTTACAGTAGCAGAATATAAGCATAGCAAGTTAGTCCCTCCTGAAACAAAGACACGCGCTTTCAAGGTGGGCATGCAAGGCGGTCATAGTCATAACAAGGTACTCAACGATGGTCTTACAGTCATTTGAAACAAAGGCAGGGTTGCATAATGGTTATAAACAGCTTTTTGAAACAGAGACATAATTGCCACTCCCGGAACAGGCCATACAAAACCATTTGTAGTTAAGGTTATAGGTGGGGCACAGCCCAATCCTTGAGAAACAGAGGTTTAGTCATAAACAGGAATGAACCTAGTTTGGTTTTGCTATAAGACAGCTTTTAAGCCTAAGATGGAGGCTGGCTAGTTCTTCACCATCTCACCTTTTAACAATGGAGTCATACTCACACGGTCTCAGAAGTTCGGGAAGCTTCTGAAATTGGAACATGCACCTGTGAAGAGCTGATTGGAGAGTGACTGAAATTGATCAGACCGGCCTTTGCTCCACCCTGCAGGTCCAGCTCATGCCTCCTGCTCCCAGCGATGACCTAGCCACACTCAGTGAGCTTAATGACAGCAGCCTGTTGTATGAAATCCAGAAGCGCTTCGGGAATGACCAGATACACGTGAGTGGCCGCAGAACTGCAATGCACCACTGTGTCCCACTGCTAACATTGGGAATCCCCTCCCAGGACCACAAATGTTGCACATGATGGGTCCCTGGGGGCTTCTGACCCTGGTGATGACAGGGGCTGAGTTTTGCAGAGTTCAGGCTCATCTTAGGAAGGTTACCTGTCACATCCAGCAAAATTCCGAATTAAGTGTTAGCTAGTACTCTGCAGGTAGGCTGTGTGTTCAGTCACAGAAACCTGGGACAAAGGGCTAACTGAGGCACCTGTTCACATGTAAAAGCCGATGCTGGCCAGCTCTCCTAGCATCGTTCAGTACCTGTGGCCCTTCCCAGCACTTTATATCCTTCACCACGCCCTAAACCTCTCCCTCCCAGGGTCTGGGCTTCCCTTCCCTTCCCCCAGCCTGATCCCTATATAATCCAACCATGTTGGCTATGCAGTTCTCTTGGTCTCTTGGACCTAGCTGCTTCTCCTGGTTGATGGCTCCTCTCTTGCACTTCTCCCCCGTCTCCTTTCATGGTCTGATTTAGTCTCTGGTCATGTTCCACTGGACTCTTACCTCTCCTCACTTTCTCTCTTACATCTACAATGGAATCTTCTCTAGACTTTAGTCTTGTCCTCCTCCTTCTGCTTCATTTGTTCAGCTACGCTGCCCTTTCCTGTCTCCCTGACTGAATGGGAGCTCTTTCCAGGACCAGCAGACCTGTGGATGAGCTGCCAATGTGATCTCAGCCTGCCTCCGAGGCCTTCACTTTTCCACTCAGGAAAAGGAAATGGAAAGATTCTAAGGGCTGTGCTAAGTGCTGCCCCTGGCTGCACAGAGTGAGTCTGACCGCTCCCAATCCTCAGGAAGTACCTCTCTGCGTAGTAAACTATGTGTGCAAGATTTAGTATCCTGGTAAGGATACAAAAGAGTACTATTCAGATGGAGAAGGAATTAAAAGTGGTTCTGACCTTTTTCTGAATGTTACATTTTCTAATGCAGGTAACAGTGCAGATAACCTGTAGTCTCAAGACGCATCTCCTTCTCCCCGCCACCCCCCCCCCCCCACACACACACACACATACACATGCTGGTTGATTTTGTTCTGTTCCTTACAGAGCCCAGGACAATTCAGTCAGAATGCCTGTGGAGATTTCTGATTATGCATGAATCTGTCACACTCCCTGATAACACCCATTTAGTCCTAATCTACTGAGAATCTGATTAAGTCATTTTCATGTAAATGTGAAGGCACAAGTAATGAATTGTCAGGTCCCCATTAACCCATGAAGCTGTAGCCCAGCCTCTTAAGGCTTCAATATACTGCCTGCCACTCTAAATATATTTAAAATTAAGCATGTGCATCACAGTAGTTGGAATTTTGCCATTGGCATAAGTGGTTAAACCTGATTGCTTCAGTCTCTATTACCTCCCTGGTGCTTTTGGGAAGTGTTTCTTATTTTCATTTTTTTTTAACTTGTTTCATTTTTGTAGTATCAAGGACTATAAATCCACGGCCTTATGCATGCTAGGCAAGTTCTGCACCATTGATCTATATCCCTGGTCATTTGCTTTTTAACTTGAGAAAGATCTTGGTAATTGTCCAGGCTGGCCTGGAACTCAGTAGCATAGGATGGACTTGACCTTGCAATCCTCCTGCCTCAGGCTTCTGAGGGTTTTATGCCAACAAATCCATGGAAAGACTGGGTTGGTTTTGTTCCTTAATTCCTTTCTGCTTGTCCAGTTACTCTGTCTCTTAAACGTCTACTTACCCCATCTACACTATGGTCCACCACCACCCCTGCTCTGGCAGCCCCACTCCATGCTCCTGGGGTCACTGGGATCACCATCACCTCTGCTCTGGCAGCCCCACTCCATGCTCCTGGGGTCACTGGGGTCACCACCACCCCTGCTCTGGCAACCCCACTCCATGCTCAGCCTACCAAGTAGCTGGGGTGGCAGTCTCTGGTGAGGACACCGGTGTGAATACCTGGCTAGGCTCCCACTCCTCTTCCGCTTGTCTTGGGAATCCCACAAATCCCTTTCCAAGATGTACTCAGGATGCGGCCTGTACTTCTGCTACCCAGCCGTGAGTCCTACTCCAACTGCGGCATCTCACGCCATCCTTCAGGCAAAGGTCTGGGTTTCCCTTGACCTCCTGTCTGTTCTCAATGCAGTAGTCGGTGCTGCCTGTCAGAACACGCTGCTGGGTTTCCCTTGACCTCCTGTCTGTTCTCAGTGCAGTAGACGGTGCTGCCCGTCAGAACACGCTGCATTGTGTCACTCGTGCATAAAGGGATTCACGGTCATTCAGGAGAGAGCTAGAACCCAGGGACTGTTTCTGGGCCCTTGCGGTTTTGACCGTCAGTGTCACAGCTGTCCTGCTGGTCACCTTGAATTCCTATGACAGTGTCACCAGGTGCACAGCACCCCTTGCTCCTCTCTCATCTGCACACACTGGTTACTCACAGGGGACTTCCCATGACACCTTTTCAGCTTCACCCTTGCTTTCTGTGTTCTCTCTTATGTGGTTTCCTCCGCAGACATACCGCCCGCTCATGGATTGACTATTCTCCTTATTTATATGCTGGTGCCTGTCTTCCCTACAGTACACACAAATGCACATATACACATAAGCACATATGCTCCCATGCATGTACACGTCCGTGCCACAGTAGCATGTAAGGTTCTTAAAGACTGAATATGTGAGAATGCATCCTAGATCAAATGCACCTTCTAGCACGAGAGAAAGAAGTTGCTATGAATTTATCTGTGACAAGCAGCTGGGTCTGAGATGAGCTATTAATATTTCAGACGCTGCAGCTGACCTGATCGTTTGATGGAATGTCTGCCTCCATTTTCTGCATCTCATTTGTTGTGGGATGTCACTTTCCATGCCAGCTGTCCCCTGCTCAGGTCCCGAGTGTGTAACATTCAACTGGATGTCAGGGAATTTCCACAAGTCTGCCACAACGGGAAGTTCCCAAACCTTCAAACAGAAAATGGCTTGCAGGTGATGAAGCGTGAGCTTGCCAGAAAATGCACAGAATAAGAACAACGCATGTCCAGAATAATGATTGCCCACAGTACCAGAGAGAATACCACACACATCAGAGTCCTTTGTGGGCTGCAGAGAAGCCAGTCAGCAGTATTCTCTGCATAGAAACTTATGGGACTCGAGGCTCACCAGGAAACAGCCTGCAGAGTCAATGCAGAAACCCCTGGCACATCTGGCTAGCCCAGGGAGTTTTAAAGACAGTGCTGGAGCAAGGAAATCCTGACAGGCCTAGAGTCCCTCATGGCCCATCCCCCCACAGGATGCCCATGCCTTTTCTGCTCAGGTGGCCCTGGTCAGGTGGGAGGACTCCCCAAGGAGCACTTCCATGGGAGGTCAAATGGCGTGAAGCACCTGTGCTGGCCTCACTCTCCCAGGGCTCTTGTGTGACACACTGTGATGTGCTTTCTGGTGCCTGCTCACTGCTCAAAAGATGCTTCTGGAAGAGATGATGTGCAGAGTGATGAGAAAGCGACCCCTTAGGACAATGAGCGAAGGGAGCCACTGTTTCCACAGCTGAGAAACCCTTTCACCGCAGAGCGTGGCAGTGGTTCAGTTTGTCAGAGTGTCCTCTTTGATTCTGAGGGTTTCTATAATAGTGTCACCTTTGATGACTTTATCATAATGTTGAATCCTATTTCTTTTTTTTTAATTTATTTTATTTTATTTTACAATATAATTCAACTTTACACACCAGCCATAGAGTTCTCCCCCCTCCCGCCCCGCCCCCCTCCCCCCAGCCCACCCCCCATTTCCATCTGTATTGCATTGATTTTCGACAGATCTCAGCTGTGGGGAACTACTTTAGCAGATATATTTCTTATTACTTCTTATATACTTCTTATATTCATTCCATCTTCTTAATTCTTATTTAAACTTACATTTACAACTAGTATCTTTACCTCTTACAAGCTTATTACTGTATGTTTTAGGACTACCTTAGATTCTTCTTGCAAGCTTATATTTTTAAAGGAACTCTATGGATCTATTTTACAAACTTATATAGGGCTACCATTAGCATATATTTAACTTAGTAAACACCTAAAGATTTCTTAACACAGATCTAACAAGACAGAATTTTTACAAACTCATATATCTTATTTTCATCTTTTTCTACTTCTTACTCTTAATTATTATCACTATCTCTATTAGAAAGATTCTCTTAACTAGACAGAAAGTACGTACATCATTTCTAAAGTTTAGAGCTTATAGTCAACACCCACAGCAGCCCTTCCACAGCTCCTTCAGAGAAACCCCTCTCCCACTGATTCCACTCTCACCCTGCACGGTCCCTTCCCCCAGATGCAGAGCCCCAGACATCCCAGGCTGCTCTGCTCCTCTGCTAGCTGCCTTTGGAGGTAGGGGCTTTCTTTCTCCCCAGATCTGCCTCAAACTCTTAGCAGCTTTCACAGGTCATGCATTTTCTGGGGAGGAATTTGTCCCTTCTATTTCTTCAGATGTTGGTGTGGGTTTATCTATTGCCTGAGTTTTCATGGGTGTGTTTAGCTTCTTTAGATTGGATTTTTCCTTCTAGTGCTTTCTGTAAGGCTGGGTTTGTGGATAGGTATTGATTAAATCTGGTTTTATCATGGAATATTTTGTTTACTCCGCCTATGGTGATTGCGAGTTTTGCTGGGTATAATAGTCTAGGTTGGCATTCATGGTCTCTTAGTGTCTGCATAACATTTGTCCAGGACCTTCTAGCTTTCATAGTCTCTATTGAAAAGTCTGATGTTATTCTGATAGGTTTGCCTTTATATGTTACTTGGTCTTTCTCCTTTGCAGCTCTTGATATTTTTTCTTTGATCTGTATGTTTAATGTTTTGATTATTATGTGGCGAGAGGACTTTCTTTTTGGGTCCAGCCTATTTGGTGTTCTGTAAGCTTCTTGTATCTTCATAGGTATTTCTTTCTTTAGGTTAGGAAAATTTTCTTCTATGATTTTGTTGAATATATTTTCTATGCCTTTGAGTTGGTATTCTTCTCCTTCTTCTATCCCTATTATTCTTAGGTTTGGTCTTTTCATGGTGTCCCAGATTTTTTGGATGTTTTGTGTTACGACTTTTTTATCTTTAGTGTTTTCTTTGACTGACGAATCTATTTTCTCTATTGTGTCTTCAGTGTCAGAGATTCTCTGTTCCATCTCTTGTATTCGGTTGGTTATGCTTCTTTCTGTAGTTCCTGTTCGTTTAGTCAGGGTTTCTATTCCCAGCATTCCCTCAGCTTGTGTTTTCTTTGTTGTCTCAATTCCTTTTTTCAGATCTTGGAATGTTTCTTTCATCTGTTTAATTATTTTTTCTAGGCTTTCTTTGCTTTCTTCCAATTTTTTGTTTGTTTTTTCTTTCATTTCTTTAAGGGAATTTTTTATTTCTTCTTTAAGGAAGTTTTTCATTTCCTCTTTAATGGAGTTTTTCATTTCCTCTTTAAGGGAATTTTTTATTTCCTCTTTAATGGAGTTTTTCATTTCCTCTTTAAGGGAATTTTTTATTTCCTCTTTAATGGAGTTTTTCATTTCCTCTTTAAGGAAATTTTTTATTTCCTCTTTAATGGAAATTTTCGTTTCCTCTTTGAAGAAATTTTTTATTTCCTCTTTAAGGGTATTTTTTATTTCTTCTTTAAGGGCCTCTATCATCTTCTTAACGTCATTTTTAAGATTGATTTCTTCTGTTTCTTCTGCCTTGGTATGTTCAGGAGTTGCAATTGTAGGGTCGGTAGGTTCTGGTGTTGTCATATAAGTCTTTATGTTGTTGCCTGTATTTTTCCGTTGGCGTCTACTCATCTCTTTTTCTGCTCAGTGCAGATGGTGTAAAACCCTAACCCTTCAGGCTTACACCTCCAAGCCTCAGAAATGAGAAACTTCAAGCACCAGGAAATGAGAAACTAAAAATCTGGTTCCCTGGGCAAGCTGACCACCCCTGTTCTCAGTCGGTGAGGTGTTATACTTACGATTCTGGTGCTCTGGTTTGGTGGTTGTGTGGTCTTAATAAGTTCTTTTGAGAGCTTCTTGAAATACAGGATTCAAAGACACCTCTTATTCCGTGGCTTGCTGTATAGTTGGGTGGCTGGCCCCTGATGTCCTCCTCCTTCTCTGGCTCCTCGATCCTTCAGATTCCGGGGAGCACCGCAGCGTCCTCCCTTGTTGCCTCTGTAGTCACAGCTGCACTGATCCCTGCCTCGGAGCTCAGGTCCTGCCCAGTGCTGCGCTCTCCACTAGTTCCCAATTAAGAAGCAATCAGCAAGGTGATTAACATCCACTGTGCGGGTTCAGGCGTCCCTGGATCTTGTAGCTCCTTTTCTTGCGTTCACCCAGCTCTGTCACGCCCCAAAGGGTCACCCGGGGAGTCCCAGCGCTGCTCCTTCCTTGTGCACGCTAAGACCACGCCGCTTGCTTGTACCACGCTCCTGGCGATCAGCTCACCTGCAGGCCTGGGAAGACCGCGAGGGAAGGATCGATCCAAACTGCGGATTCCCGAGGAAGGCAGAGAAACTTTGATGCTCTAGCCAGCTTTTCTTAACTTAAATTAATCCATCAATCTTTTGTCTCTGAGTTTTTTATCTTTCTCTCTTTCTGTATACCTTTTTTGACCGAATCCTATTTCTATAATCATATTTTTGCCTATTTCAATGCACATATTCAAGGAGGGTCTCAAGTTCCTTTAATAATTATCCCAATATAAAATTTTTTCCTCAGTGTGGAGTGTCTATTTGGGGTGTCCAATGTGATGTTGAATAGTTGATGGTAGATCTGCACAGGGAAGCCTTGCTGAGGTTATAATTAGCCTCACCACCACTGTAAACAGCTGCCATATATTTTCCAGTGTTAACACTGGCTGTCTTAGCTGGTTCCCAGTGTTCAGTAGGGCATCACATCTGAATTTTCCCACCTTCACACCATGCCCCTTGCATCCTCCAGGTTTAAACAACTGTTCTGTGTTTGGCTTAGAGGATACACATCTACTGTCTCTAGCATCTGCTTTCTGGATGAATCATTGGTCAAATCAGTAATTATTTCAATTTTTCATCTACTTATTCCAATAAACAAAACTGGAAAATCTCTCTTGTCCTGGTGGGCCCAGGTTCCTCCTTTTATTGTTTGTCTTAGATACTTGATGGTAGATTGATCTACCATGGAAGCATAGAATTGCAGTCTCTTCCTGGTTGCTGTGTCAATTTCTCATTATGAAATGCCCCTTTTAGCCCCCAGTGTTGCTGCCCAAGCCACATTTCTATGGGTTGATGCTGTGCAGTCTGCTTTTCTGCTGCTGTTATTAAATGTATATCTGGCTTTATTCTTTTACTTTCAAACTGCCCTGATCTTCATATTTGTGGCATTTTTCTCTAAAGTAGAAATGTTTACCATTTTCACCCAGTTCATAGTCTTTGTCTTTTAGCTGCAGTATTTGGAACATTTATGTTCGTTGTAATTACAGACATATATGTACTTAAATCTACAGTTATAGTCTCTATTCCATTTATTCCTAAGCCTTTATATTTTATTACTTCAACTTTGTTAATTAAAATGTTTGATTTTTGAGCTTTACAAACACTTTGTGTCCTTTTTTACTCTATAGTAGCATAAAATTAACTGTGCCATTTTCTTCTTACTATGAGTTTGTTTATTTTATTTCTATACTGTTTATCCAGACTGAGTCTCATAAAATCCCTTTGCAATAAATTCTTAGAATCTAACCATTTCACTGGTTGTGTTTTGTGGAACCAAACCTGATAACTTCATTTAATTTGAATATGAATTTATATTTAAGAATGTTTGAGTCAATTAAAAATATTAGATTATGACTTTTATTGATTCACCATGTTTCCCACAACGGTTTCTAAGTTGTATCATTTTAAATGATTCTATTTATGTGGTTCATGAACTGTTTGCATCTTTTTGACAGACTTTTATCGGAGACATCTTCTTGCTTGTTAACCCATTCAAAGAACTCCCAATTTACTCCACGATGGTGAGTATAACACCTCAAATACCATTTTAGAGTGACATTCATGGGGCACACATGTGTATGTGGTGACATAAAAACTAAAGGAACAACTGATCAAACAACTTTTCTCAGAACTGTTCTCACTTGAATTAGCACAATGGTCATGTTAATGTATTCTGAGGCAACTCAGGGAAAGATTACCAAAGGTATCTTTTACATTTAAATATGTAACTTTGCTCCGATGGTGCCTACCAGACAGAATAAATTGAATAATACTGTGTATTTCCATGCATCCTTGACTGATTTGGTATCATGAGGTTTAGATTCCCCTATCTGAACACTTGGTTTCCTGATGAAGAAGTTCTCTCTTTTATTTATTTATTTATTTATTTATTTATTTATTTATTTATTTATTATTTATTTATTTTATGTGTCTTTTACAACATATATCCTGATCCCATTCATTTCCCTGTCCCTTTGCATCCACCTTCTGCCCTGCACACCCCAAATAAAACAAAATTTAAGAGAAAAAAGAAAAAAAATGAAAGAAATTTTAAAAAGGGAACAAATTAAAAATCTCATCATGGAAGCTGCAGTGTGATACAGTGAGTCACTGTAAACCCCTTTGTCCATTTATCTTTTCTTGCAAGTGTTCATTGCAAAGAGCCATTGGTCTGGTTCGAGGCCTCTGGTTTCTGCTACCCCATTGATGTTGGGCCCTATCTAGGGCTCCTCCTACATATCCTGTTGTTGCCTTGTGTTGTGGAGATCCTGCAGCTTTGCATCTCCGGGTCAGGTTCCCAGACAGCCCCGAAATTGTAAGCATGGGAGTTGTCCCCATTCCACATCTGGCAGACCAACTCTCCAGCTGCCCAGGCCCAGACCCCAGGATATAACTTGGCCCACCCCATCATTCCCCCTATCTATGATCTGCTGGAGCATGTGAAGTTCTCTTAAGTTAGAATCCTGGAGATGGGAGGTAAGATGTGCACAGGGGGTTTTCCAAAGTGACTGGGCAGTAATGCAGAAATTCCACGGAGTCTATCTGATAATCACAGGAATTTATTCGGGGTTAACTCACAACAAGCATAAAGGAGTCGGTCTCAGAATCCAGGAGGGGTGGGTCCTCCAGGCTCTCTGGAGAACTCAGCCTTGATCTGCAGCATCAGCATCCAAGACCACGAGGTAGCCAAGAGAGCCAGCATGTACTCATCCCAGGTCTTAAGAGGTCCCTGTCTCAGGCATGCAGGGGGCAGGGGGACAGGTACCTAGCAGTTACCTGCTGCCTACTAGGGGCAGTGCTTCAGGGTACAGACAACCACCCCTACATCTCCCCCTTTTATCTAAGGAGGAAAGTTCTAACCTAACACAAAACTATATACAATAGGAATAATTATCAAGGAGAAATAAAGGGTAATGAGGTAAACAAACGGAACTACAACCAACAAGAGAAACATCAAACAAGAGACACATACTAACATCCAGAGAAGTCTGGAGCATGGGTAAATGACATGTACAGAGATCATTCCAAAAGGTGTCCTGTCCTGAAGAACCTGAATCTGATACTTAATATGTTCTAGCTAAGATACAAGAAGATTGTATCTGTAATTGTTAGTCTTAAAATCATACTGTGATTTCAGTTAGCTAGAATGACTTCCCACAGCAATTCACCTCTTGAGTTGAACAGTCTCATAGTGACGCTGCCCAGTCACTTTGGAAAATTCCTGGTGTACAGAGTTCATTCAATAGATGGTTATTGATGGGTATTTAGTTCATGGATGGCTATTGACTGGTGTTTAGTTCATGCATGGCTATTGACTTAGTTCATGGATGGCTATTGACTTAGTTCATGGATGGCTATTGACTTAGTTCATAGATGGCTATTGACTTAGTTCATGGATGGCTATTGACAGGTGCTAGGGAAAGGCTTGGCACTATTTCTGTCCTTTGCTGTTGAATCATGTTCCTACAAAATCTGCTGTAGTGATATATATGCAGTGTACACCTTATGCCTGGTAAATACGTAGTGATGATCAATTCGCTTCTAAATAGCAATGCCCCCTTTGAAACCGCCTCACAGATCCAGGAGCCAGGCATGAGTAGTATCATAGCAATAAGTACAAGAGCGGCGTTCTTTTGTGCTATCCTGTGAGGTGCCTGGCATTTCTTCATGACTCTGAACTGTTCCTGTCACCTAGTTTTTACTTAGTCCCTGTGTCTTAGAAGAAAACAGAAGTCCCCAGAAACCAGAGCACTGAGAATACTAGCAGTGAGTCCCAGTGGCAGCCATAGGTCACCAGTCACTGAAATTAAGGAGATGACATTGCCATATCTCTGAGAATTGTGTAAATAAACTCCTGTGCTCACAATCCCAATGATTTTAGAGTACTGGCACCAAATATTGGGGAAATTGTGTGTGATGTGAAATGCCACAGTTTAAGTTTATTTAATGGACATCTACTGGACTGGAATCTTGTGAAGTGCTGTTCTTTAAGCCATCAGAATAGTTTAAGGCTTGTGGACCAAAAAAAATGAGGATAAAATCTAAACCTCCATGTTGTCACTATTGGACTGAGAGGAGGGTGATTATACAGGTGTTTTCTAGACACCTCAGGTTTCTGTAGCCCAGCAACATGTTTCAGTTTCAAGATTTCCCCTTCAGCTGAGTGGTAATGCGGACAGAAGTAGATGGTTCTTCCTTCTTTGATCTGCTGTCCACAGGTGTCCCAGCTGTACCTGAGCCCCACAGGCCAACGCAGCCCATCACTCCCACCTCACCTCTTCTCCTGTGCAGAGAGGGCCTTCCACAGGCTGTTCCAGGAGCGAAGGCCGCAGAACATCATCCTCAGGTGAGTCAGGTTGTCATCACATGCAGGTCCCAGGACTGGGGCATGTTCCATTTCCCCACCCACAGCGTCTGCAGCCCGTCTTTCCAATAAGCACCTTTGTCTTGTTAGAAGGGACAGACAGATTTCTTCTAGAAGTCACCCCAGGTGTAGCAGAGCCCATAGTAACCAATAGCCTGAAGCATGCTTCATCTTGAAGATTTAAAACAGCAACACAGCGAATCTGCTTTCAAGTCGAAGAAACACACACACACAGAGAAAAGTTTGCTGAACTGCTGGCCCTAAGCGGCTGCTCCACGTAAGGTCCTGACAAACTTCAAATGCAGCTTTATTTAGTCACAAGGCAGGGTTTCCCCGGCCTGCTGCTGGTATTCACCTCTGCTCCCATTTCCCCCTGGGTGCCTCTGGAGGTGGGATTTCTTGGAAACGTAAAGCCATTTTTCAAACCACAGAAAGACAGTTTACCCTGGGATAAAATTTCTCTTCAAATGAAGATGTGAGGGGAAGTGCCACAGGAGGGGTGGGGTGTGATGGCACTTAGAGAGGATTCCAGAAATAGCTAAGGATTAAAATCAGACTTGGGCTACTGTCTCTGGAGAGGCCTTTCAGTGTGGGCAGCACGGTTGTTACTGTTCATGCTTCTCTCTGTCTCTCACAGTGCCCATGCTCACATGTATACTAAAACACCTCCTTCTTCCTTTTTTTTTTTTTTTTTTTTTCTCTTTTATCCTGGCGTGATCAGACACCGGACAGCCTGGGAATTGAGCCTGGGTCCTCTAGAGCATCAGTCAGTGCTTTTAACCACTGAGCCACCTTTCTCCACACTTTCTTAATAAACTCAACATTGCTTCCATAAACAAGACGGGGCGGGGGGGGGGGGGGGGGGGGGGTAGACGGCTCTGGGGGTTTTGCTGAGAGTGAGCTCACAGTGTCCTGTAGGAGCACCATGGGTACACCTGCCTAAATTTGGTTTGTCCCAAATTCTACATTCATCTGCTCATGGTAACTCCCTCCCCCAAACTCCTCACTAACATTCCCCCACTGATGTTTCCTTAGGACATATTTTAAAGCTAATAACGCCTCATATTTTGAGGGAAAAGAACTCATTTCTTCAGTTAAGTTAAACAGCCGCCTCCCAAGTCCTTATAAGCAGAACTGGATCTCAGGTGACAAGACTTAGTGGTGGCATAGTCAACTTGCCCTTCTTTTAAAGCTGCGTACTGTGGCCTGGTCTCCATGTGGAACAGAGTGACAAGGGAGAAGGCGGCTTCAGCCTTTTCTACCCCTGCGTTCAAGTTGTCCCGAAAGAGCTCAGCGGAAGCTAAGAACTCACCGACTGTGTTTTTCTCTTGTGCCACAAAAGTAGCACAGACAGATGGTAACCCAGATTTTAGTCATCAAAAGTTGAATATCCCTCTAGGGCTTGGGGAACCCTGCAGAAAAGGAAGCAGGAAGAATGTAAGGGTGGGATGGAGGAGATACCTAGAAAATAAGACCCTCTAAATCAACATGATCGAAGCTCCTATGAACTCACAGAGACTAAAGTGATATGCACAAGACATGCATGGGTCTGCATCGGGCCCTCTGTGTATATGTTATGGCTCCCAGTTTAGTGTTATTATGGGATTCCTGGGTGTATGAACATGGGTCTCTGTTTCTTACGCCTTCTCTTGGGCTCTTTTCCTTCTGTTTGTTTTGTCCAATTCCAATGTGTTAGGTGTTTTTTTTTTTTTAAGTCTTATTTGATTTTATTACTACCCCTTAGAAGCCTTTTCTTTTTTAAAAAGAGAGACAGAAAGGAGTAGATCCAGATGAAATGGGAGAGGAGGTGGGGAAGAGCTTGGAGGAGTAGAGGTAGGGGAAACTGTAATTAAGATACATTATGTGAGAAAAAAATCTATTTTCAATAAAAGGGGAAATAGTTGAATATCTCTAAAGTAGATATTCTATAAATTAGCACCAAATGGATCATTAGTTTAAACATTTTTTTTCTTTATTTTTAATGTCACATTTTAAAGTTGGTGACTTTTTTTTTTGTCCCAGTAACTCACATGAATCAGGGCAATAGAGTTGAGAAAAGGCAGGGGGGAGCATTCATCAAGTTGAGAGTTCAATTATTAAAATTTCAACATTTTTTCTAGAAAATTCCATTTAATTAATTAGAAAGTGGCTTGCCCTTCAGCCGCTGGAAGACAGGTGTCAGGTGGTCCTCTGGAGTTAATAACGTCCAACACATTACTGTGAGCCAGACAGTACCCGTGCTGACTCTTGTCAAACCCATCAGATTGAAGAGTCAAGCCAGACCATCAACTCCCTGAAACAGTGTGTGCTACCCTCGTACCATCTCCGGGTCTGAGAGTTGCCTCTGGTTCTTTCTTTATCTTCATCTTCTAAGCCAGTGAATGTGTGTTTTCCTTATCTTTCCACAGTGGAGAAAGAGGGTCAGGGAAGACCCAGGCCAGCAAGCAGATCCTGAGGCACCTGACTGGCAGGGCCAGCGCCAGCCGCGCCATGTTTGACTCCAGACTCAAGCACGTAAGTGGCTTCTGGGTTGGTGAATATGTGCCAAGAACAATGTCACTTGCAAATGCAAGGATGCATCATCATAGTCAAACCATGGTCGGAATTATAGATAAAAAGAAAAGATCTTTGGGTGTTTGCACAGAAAGCCCCAGGCTCATACTCCTGCTGGGGATTGCCTGAGAAGCAATGCTGGGAGCATCCTGAGAGCTAACAATAAAGCTTCAGTATTTTTAAAAGAAGTGGGTACAGAAAACATGGATGGTTTTAATCTATAGCTATTTATTAAGCTGGGACCCTCCTCAGCAACATGTCAGTCCACTCCATAACTCTAATGTAGCAGTTGGAGTCAACCTGGGAAACCTACCAAGCCTGTAGTCTTTATTTAAATATGCAAATGCACCAGCCGCTGATACTCCCAAGTGAGAACATGAATAAATCAGCACCGTTATAAGATAAATGCAGGTTAACTAATGGAAATAACAGAATCTATTGACTTAATTGAAATGACAGGGAACAATAGTCTCCCCTCTAAATTACAGGCTAAAATAATCATCTATTAAAATGATTGTTGGCGAGAGCACAGGCGCTGTAATTTCTAAAATGTATTCTGATCACTTTATGTAAATTGGCTTTGCTGTTTAGTTGGAGTGACTACTTTCTTATTCCTGTGAGTAAGTTAGGAGTAACTCTATCAAATCTGCTGGTAACGGGGAATCAGAGCCATCAGTTCTGTGCAGATGTCGAGTGGAATGCCTTCTAACTCCTATGTGGGTTTTCCTCATTCCTTACGACATGTTCAAATTCCGTGCTAACTGTGGGAGTCCCCCACTTTGAATATCATCCACATGAATATCGTTGTCTAAGTTCCTGAAGCTCAGTGCAGGTTTGGCCAAGCATCTGGGGGAATAAATGGATTTATGCAAGTGTCAAATGAATTTGTGAACCAACTGTAAATCTGTATAATGTAACAGGGCATCTGTGCAATGCAGTAGATTTGAGAGAGGGGCCGCTGCATCCTGTGTGAGAGAAAGATTTGGTTAGTAGAATAATAGTGCACCCTTGGTGCACAGAACGATTTAGCAGTGAGGTTGAAAGTGAGAGCCAAATCCGATGTGAGGAAGCTCTCAGGTGACTTGGGAAGGGCAGGAGAGCTGCCCTGAGAGACTGTGAGCCCTCAGAGTTCTGCACCTGGGCCTAGCCCATGACAAACACCTCCCACTGGAGCAGCTCTGATGTCCAAAGCAGACTGTTATGTGAGAGGAAAAGCCACTGAAGGCTTTATTCAGTCAGTAAAGATGATACAAATGGAAGGAAGCTAGAGAGATAAAAGTGAGAGCTTGGCAGCGGGCGTCACCAGTGAGTCATGTGGAGGGTGATGAAGGAACCTCCTGTCACCGACACCAGTGACAGACAGCCTTGTCAAAGCTACATGCAGCCCAGAAGAGTGGCGGGTGGCTCTGAGAGGTTCACAGTCCTGGTGGATGGTGTTCCAGGAGTCATGCAGAAGGAGTAAAGACAAAGAAGTAGCTGGGTATGAAAGATGCTATGGCGGGAGGGTGGGCGCTGAGGTCCAGAGGTGAACTCGCTCACGTCTCCAGGTCATACACTTCTGAGGCCACACAGCAGAGGTGTTTGAGGTCCAGTCTTGTACTACAGCCGCGTCCTGCGAGACCGTGAGAAGCCTGACAGGGTGTTTGCTGTGTTCCACATACTGAGGGGAAGACAGAGACCCGTCCACAGAGAAGTTGCTTTCTTCCCCTCAGTCTGGAAGCCCAAGCAACAATGTTTCCTCTCTAACCCCTGTATCTGAATCTTAAAGATCAGAAGCAGGGTTTTTCCATGTCATTGGATTTATAGGAACAGAAAAGTCACGTTTTTTAAGAGAAATTGCCTGGGACTTCTCACCCATTGCATCCCAAATGAGTTTTAGGTTCATTCAATTCTGTTGCAATCATTTAAATAAGCCTTTACTGAAAAGTCCCTTTCAGAGGGGAATGACAGGCTCAGTAAGATTGATAGATGTGAGGATATTCATTAAGGAGCCCACGGACCCTTATTTCTAGGACACACAATATAATTAGCTACAGTCTTAGCACATGGTCACTTTAACTATTGAAATTTACAACACATTATTAAATGGAAAAAAATCAGGCCAATACAATTTGAATCAGTAAATATCGAGGGTACAAGTAGGCACTTCTTTCCTGTGTATTTTTATGTAAAATTTTGTGGCTGTGTGCTGTTCTCATAATTTTGTTTCAAAGTCAAGGGAGACAGTAGAATACTGTTATGAGTTTGCTCAGCATTTCTCTTCATACAGTTATTCAGCGCCACCTATTGGCTGACTAGCTAATACAGAAGAAAACAGGGGGCTGTTTGGAGCTTGGCACTGTCATCTGGAAGCAGGCAGCAGCGAGGGCACTGAACAAGTCTGTTAAGAATTTACAGTTCTTCAATTCTTCAGTGGCTTCGGCTTTATACCAGTGTCATACCTCACATGTCTTTATTGCTAATCCAACACTAGTTGGATGAGGTTAATAGTATGAAGCTGGGATTAAGTGTGTGACTCTGCAGCCGGATTTCTGGGTTCAAATCCCAGTTAGGGCATTTGGAGTCTATGATCCTGGCAGTTGGCGATTCTGTTTCATGGACAGTAAAGTGGAGACTTTGGCGATAAATGTTGAAAACATCACATGTATACACATGCATGTCTGTGCACATGCACTTCCTGTTAGAATGTGGGTAGTCTACAGTTCCTAGTGGAAAGAAAATCATTACTTGTCATGTGTCTGCTCTGTGGTGGGCACAAAGCTTTACCCACACGACACTGAAAAGCACCAAGAAGGAATTCCTCTGTTAGAGTAAAGGAGAATGGGGTTGGAGGTTGAAGGAACTTGGTTGATGCCTTAGAGTATGCCATTTAATAACTGGAGATGGGGAGGCAGCTACTGATGTGGGGAGGCATTGCATGTGACCGTTGCCCCATGCTTTCTGCCTGGGAATACATCCTCCCTTATCTATGATACACTTTCTTGTGGAATAATATAACCATTTATTGTCAAATACAACACAGAAATGCACCAAATTTAAATATTCTTAAATTCATCCTTTTATGGCTGTTTAAATAATTATTTTGTAAAACATTTGTGCAGTAAGAAAAAAAACACAATATTAATTTCAACATATGCATAGTTATCTATTCAGAATAATGTTAAAGAAAAATAAGAGTATACCAATCACTAATTATTTTGGGGGAGGGTGGTCCTATCACACCTGCTATCAATTTGGTTATATTAATTTTCAGGCCCAAATCATGGAGTTTTGTAAAGATTTAATGTGTCTTCAGAAATCCAAGCTTCAAAACCAGATGGTTAAACACATTTCATTATCATGGTTAACATTTTTTATTTGTAATTGGGATCAAAGTGTTGCTTTATAATAGTTAATCATGCAAAATGCTTCTCAAATTAGTAAGTGCCTGAGTGTATCAAATTCCAAAAAGACTTTTAAAATGAACTCAAAACATTTGTTAAAAATTTATAATAATGACCTGAGAAATAATGTCATAAATCAAAGGGTCTAGGATGAGGGCCCAGGGAATCAGTAGAGGGTGGCCCTTTTCCATCTGGTGGCTGAGCTCGAAGCTGTATTTAACGTATTTGTAGAATGTCTTAAAAGAGAAATAACATGCCAGCTTTCCATATATTTTGGAGAATTGTTCGGTCACCATCTTTATTAGAGCCACAGTTAATTGATGGATGAGAAGTTTTTATTTTATTTCATGTTCAATATCTGAAGAAACTTGTTTAGAGAGAATGTCAGATCCTGGGGTTCACCCAAGGGACTCTGTACTAGAGTTTTAGAGCCATGGGCTCACAGACTTTGAGACAAAGCACAGGGCAGTGAGGGGTCATGACAGCAACTTCAGCTAGGTGTTTAGTTCCATTTCTGCAGGAGAGGGTGAGTTACCAGGGGCACAGTGCAACCAAGAAAGAGGTTAGCAGGCCTGCATGTTGAAGCATGTGCAATCATGCCGGGGGATTAGGAACACTGTCTGGGCCAGTGTCCCACACATCATTTTAAAGGAAATTCTGTCTCAGGTTTATGTCATTTCTAATTGTTCTCTTTAAAAATATTTAGGGGCTGGGGATGTGGCTCAGTTGGTAAGAGTGTGGTAAGGCCCGATTTCAGGTTCTAGTACCTATGTGAAAAGCCAGGAATGGTCATCTACATGCCTGTCACTCCGGTTCTGTGGCAGCAGAGACAGGAGATGTAGGAAGCTTCTTGGCTTCAAGTTTTGCTCCAGATTCAGAAAGAGATCGTGTTGTAAGGGAATAAGGTCGATAATAACAAGAGTAGGGCGTCCAGCATCATCTACATACATGTGTACATGAGGCACCAGCTCCCTCCCCTGCACAGTGTGTGTGTGTGTGTGTGTGTGTGTGTGTGTGTGTGTGTACACTAGCCTCCATTTACATACAGTAAAGAAAATATGTGACACCTTATTAACAGTGGCCACAATCTGACATATTGTGTGTACTCATAGCTTGCATTTGAGGAGAGAGTAACCTTGAAAATTCAGCCTGTGTGATGTGGAAAGCACAGAGCCTTCCAGATAGCAGAATATTCCCAGCCTCTTTTCTATGACTCCCCAACCTTATTATTTTTAAGGAGTCGTCCAATCAAATTCTCTCTTGTGCTGCAGGCCATGTGCATCTTGGAAGCCTTTGGACATGCCAAGACCACACTCAACAATGTGTCCAGTTGCCTCATACAATACTGGGAACTACAGTTCTGTGAGAGGAGAAAACATGTCACAGGAGGTAAGTTTGCACTTAGCCAGCAGAGGGTCCCTGTGCCCAGAGAGACGGAGGCTGTGGGATCTGTGCAGCCTGCATTCACTCTAGAACCACCCCAAGTCAGCATACAGCAGAGAGGAGCCAATTACAGATCATCACGGGAGGTGTCTACCTGCCACCACCTGTGGATTATAAACCTCTTATTCATATCCTAGAAATGTTTTATAATAAAGATGGCCAGGTATACTGGGAGGGGCCTGGAGGTGTCCTCTGCATCCTGAGATGTCAGGTTTCAAGTTCAAACTTTACAGGGAATCGAAAATATTCTCAAGTGTGGTGAGCCTTCCCAGGAGGATTGCTGTATAAATTGTACAGCACAGAAGAAGGGCTTAGCAAAAAAAGAAAGCGGACATGAATTGGACTTCTCCCAGATAGATGCACACACTCAAATCATAGCCATGTGCAGTTCCTTCACATAGCACACAGTGAGATCTGTTTAAATCAAATTTGAACTTATTAAATGATGGAATTAAAATCAATCTAAACAATAAAATCATCACCAAAGAAATCTGGAACAGAACTGGCTTCCTATTGGATTTAAACATTAGCTGTATATTTTTCTGGAAACCCATTTATAGTTCAAGTTTTCACTGACCCGTGCATCCTGGGCATTGCAGTAAAGTTCCCTGGTGAGATGTTCCTAGAGAGCAGAAGCTGAAACAGGAAAGGTTGTGACTTGTCCTTGGCCACATGCATATGCAGACCCAGATGAAGACTGTGGTCCAATTGATCAGGTTGTCTGTCAACAGTGTTAAGTCCCAGGCCACTGGCCACCTGCTTGCATGGCTCCTACTGAGTCCGATACAGCATCCTCCACCCTACCCTGATGCCAATGCTAAGCATCACAGGCCCCTAGTCCACACATTGCCAAGGAGAAATCCCTCACCTGAGGCTCTCTGACTCTCTATCCAAATGCTCTTCAGCGCAGGAATGTGTTCATTGCTCCCCAAAGGGACTGGCCATCGTTCTTCCTGAGTTTCTTCTCTTTCTCCTGGAGAGATTCCATGCTTGTCTCCTCAGGAATGTCAGTGTAGAAAACTGTCATGTGAGAGAAGCAGCAGAGGGTGGGTAAGGATGCTGCTCTGCAGTCGAGGGGACCTGAGTTTGAATCCTCAGAAACCAAGTAAAGCCAGTAGCACGTGTCTGTGATCCCAGTGCTCTTGTAATGAGATGGGAGGTGGAGACAGGAATTCTCCATAAGCTCGTGGGCCAGCTAGCTTAGTGTTTGCAGCAACAAACTACAAAGAGACCGTGTCTCAGAAAAGGTGGAAGGCGAGGGCTGATATCCAAGGTTGTCCTCTTACTTCCACATGTATAACATGACACATACTCACAAGGGCACACACACACACACACACACACACACACACACACACACACAAGTGCTGGAAAACTGCAGTGAAACTTCTAGAGTTTTCTGGTGATCGCACTCTGTTAGCAAGTAGTTCCCATGGTTCCTGGCCAGCCACAGCCCTAAGTACTTAACATGCTCATGCAAGTAGGTGTGGTATACTCATGTGCATTCCTACCTCCGATTCTTCAGGGAAGAGAATTTGGCCGAGTGTAATAGAATCTAAGCTATGTGTGTGAGTTAGTTGACTTTCTTGGCTCTATGTGTGACTTGGTTGACTCTAGGCTATGTGTGTGTGACTTGGTTGACTCTGGGCTGTATGTGTGTGTATGAGTTGGTTGACTCTGGGTTCTCAGTGTGACTTGGTTGACTCCGGGCTGTGTGTGTGACTTGGCTGACTCTGGGCTGTGTGTGTGACTTGGCTGACTCTGGGCTGTGTGTGTGTGACTTGGTTGACTCCGGGCTGTGTGTGTGACCTTGATTGACTCTGGGTTCTCAGTGTGACTTGGTTGCCTCTTCTCTTGGGGAAATTATTCTGCAGACATCATGGAAGGCATTCTCCACCTTTCTTCCCTTCCATATTGCTTTCTCATTCTGTTCTAATTAACACCCCTCAGACACTATCATTTATGTTTGTAGTTTTGAAAGCTTCCTGCTGTGTTCTTTTTTTTAAAAGATGTAGTCAAATGCTTTGGTGATTAGTTTTCTGTGATTTTGAAATTGAGACAAATAAAGTGAATTGGAAACAAAACAGAAAGTCAGTACCGCTCTGGGATTGCATTCTCAGGTTCCTGGAGACATCACCCGGGTCCTACGAAACCTGAGTGCTCTGAACGGCTCGACTTCCGAGCTCGCCTCTGCTCTTTGTAAGAAGGAAATTCATGATGACTGTTCTGAGAGGGCTTTTGGTGGAAGTCAAGTTTCAAGGGTCCTGTTTTTGGAGAGTGGACAGAGTGACGGTGCTCACACTGGGCAGACAGACTCAAGGGGAAGCCCTGTGGCACACTTACTCACGTCCCTCATGGACAGATTGGAGGTCAAAGTCTGCAGTGCAGTGTAAAGACCTGGTCCATGCTAATCAGTTAATCACAGAAACATCCATCACAGAGGCTTGGGAGTGCTGTGGTGAGGGAGTGCACAACGGGGCGTTAAAGGCCTTGTATACAGTCAGGACGCTAAGGCAATGGCTATGAAGATGCTTCTTTGTGCTGAGAAGACTCTTAAGTCTGAAGATGAGACCTCTGCCTATTGCTAGTCTGATGTTCTGAGGTTCAGTGAAGGACTTGGCAACCTTATCTTGTTTCCCAGTTCATGTTAGCATAGATAAATGAAATGGGCGTGAAGCCTGAGAATGTTCCAGAATGTCAGTATCTGAGACCTTCTGTAACAAACTGTTGTGTGAACTTCTCCTGAGGAGACCCAACACACACACACACACACACACACACACACACACACACACACACACACGTCTACTCACCCCAGAAAGAGAATCCACAACAGACCAAAGTAACAACTTCACTGAAGTCTGACTTGGTGACTCAGTGAGTTTTTACTGGGGTCACTAACAGGTCGAGTGGCTTCTTACAAGGAGCAGGAATGACTCAAAGGCAGCGGGTCACCTGAAAGCCAGTCCTAACGTGAGTGACAACCCACACAGCTGTAACCCTGGATCTCTGCACAACTTGCAGACAGCTCCACTGGCCTGAGAATCCCCTCTGCAGCTCCCCGCACTGCTCCCAGAATCCCCCTCTGCAGCTCTCCTCACTGTTCCCAGAATCCCCCTCTGCAGCTCCCCTGGTCAGTCTTTCCCCTCACTGCTCCCAGAATCCCCCTCTGCAGCTCCCCTAGTCAGTCTCCCTTCCTGCAGTTGTTTACTGTTTCTTTTAATCTGGAGAGGAGCCCATGGGTATCTTAAATTTCAGCATTCTAAGACAGGTGACATTTGTTTACCTGCTGGGTCCCATGGCCCATCCCCCTTTCTGGAAGGAAGGATTCGGTTCTAATGAAACTGCCATACAGCCCCAATGCTTGAGCAGGCAGCTTGAAGCCTCCAGGGATGGACTGACTGACCTTCTGAACTCTCAAACCCTGACTTGAGTGTCTGCAGACCTTGTTCTTACCATCTCCATGGTAGAGCCTACTGGCCTATCCCCACTTCTGAGCTCTGTGTTGGGCATATACACTTGTCCCCCCAGATTTGCCTCCTCTGACCATGCCTCTGCAGGGTGTCTTCTTAGAAGGGTGTTGGTCATAGCCCATCAGCACCCACCCTACTTCAATGTGACCTCAGAGCACCACAAGTGCCTCTGTAGAGATGCTGTTTCTGAGCGAAGCCCCGCACACAGGTCCTGAAGTGAGGGTTTTGGGGCATCTTTTGTGGGACACAGTTCAGCCTCCTGCAGGGAATGAAGAAAGGCTTTCACTGTCCAAAATTGTTTTCCATTGAAGATCAAATACCTCCACTGCTGAGGAAAGTTAACATGGCTGTACTAAAAAGCTATACTAAGATGTTCTGCTTCTGAACCAAGGCTCTCTTTAGTGAGAAACATGGAGCTGGGAGATGCCTTGTGATCATCAGGACCTGAGTCTGGATCCCCAGCGCTCGGGCAAAAGCTGGATGTGGTTGCATGCTTGTGACCCTAGCATTGGATGAGAAGAGATGGGCCGACCGCAGAGCTCATGGCCCAGCCAGCCCAGCCGAGTCAGTGGCTCCTGCGAGAGATATTGTCACAAATGCTGAGTTGGAGGGTGATAGAGGAAGATGCCTGATGGAAGCCTCTGGCTTCCACATGTGCACAGGAGAGTGCACCAGTGCACGTATGTACACACACACATGAACACACACACACACACACACACACACACACACACACACACTTTTTATAAAAAGGAAAGTTACATTAATTTAAAACACCGAGAGAGCTCATTCACTCAAGTTGAGCTGCTGTGAAAGCAGCTGAATTGTAAATATTCATTAAAACGGCTAATGAGATTACAGTAAGGCTATTATATTCAAGCCAGGTCAAGTAAATGAAGACTATGTGATGCTTTTACGCTTTAAAGTAGACAATATTTGCTTACGTTGTCAACATGTATAAAGCGGTGACTACCATTGTATTGGCCACACAGAATTATCAAACTAATGTTAAGGCTGATGGATGCTTTCTCCTATGGTTGTTAGTAGTGATTTTTAAACATTTTAACACCAGTAATTTTGCCAGAATGTAACCACAAATTGCAACATAAAAAACACCGGGCTTAGTTTTATGAACCACCAGCTATAAATAGATAGATATTTTTATTCTGTATAAATTTTATTAACGAATAACATCTTAGTCTGGCTCCCACCTCAGTGTTTCCCCCAGCTGATTTCCTGTTTATAACAAAGCCACTGTTCCTGGTTCTCCAGAGTAGGAACCACTGCCCTTCAGGATGGAGGGGCTGCTGAAGTGTCTCATTCTGGCCCCACAGGTAAGTGTAGGAAGTCAGTGTGTAAAAATAAGGAAAAGTTTGCTGAGGAAGGTTCCATTTAGCCAGAAAGACCTGTGTTTGAGGCTGCGGCCTTCACCCTACCATATACACCTCTTGTCCAAGAAAGCAGAGGTTTACAGTGTGCCACACAAGTGTGCCTGTGAGATTGGGAAAGAGACTGTGGCAGACTCTCGCCCCCAGTTTCTTCTTAGCATCGTGACCACAGCTTTTCCCCTAAGTGAACAAAATGATGAGATTGTCACTCTAGAGCATATGCGAATTTTTCCCTTTAATTGGAAATAGAAAGATTTCTTCTTCTCACATAATACGTCCCGATTACAGTTTCCCCTCCCTCTACTCCTCCCAGCTCCTCTCCACTTCCCCTCCCATCCAGGTCAACTCACTTCCCAGCTCTCATTAGAAAACCAACAGGCCTCTAGGGAACATAATAATGTAGTCTAATTTATATAACATAATATATAAAATAAAACTAATACATCAGAATTGGGAAAAAAACAAAAAGAAAGAAATGAGCCCAAGAGATGACACAAGAGTCCAAGACCCACTCGTTTGTACACCCAGGAATCCCATAAAATCATTCAAATGGAAGCCATAACACATGTAGAGAGGACCTGGTGCAGACCTGTGCAGGCCCTGTGCATGCTCCTTCGGTTGCTGTGAGCTCATACAGCTTTGCTCAGTCGATTCAGAGGGTCTTGTTTTATCGGTGTCCTCCATCCCTGGCTCTTACACTCTTTTCTACCTCCTCTTCCACAGGATTCCCTAAGCCCTGAGGGGAGGGATTTGAAGAAGAGATACAGTTTAGGGCTGTGTATTTCAAGGTCTCTCACTATCTACACACTGTCTGCCTGTGGGTCTCTATATTTGTTCCCATCTGCTGCAGGAGGAAACTTCTCTTATGTTGGCTGAGTAAGGCACTGACCTATGACTATAGCAGAATTCACTGATAGTCATTTTATTACTATGGTCTCTTGTCTTTCTAGTCTCTGGTTCTTGGTCACCCAAGCAGTGTCAGGTATGGGTTCCATCCTATGGAGTGGCCTTAAGTCACGTCAGATTTTTTTTGGTTGGTTGGTCACTCCCACAGGCTTTGTGCCACCATTGCCCTGGCATTTCTTGCATGTAGTACACCACGGTAGATCAAGGAGTTTGTGGCCAGGCTGATGTTTACAGTTTCCTTTTGGTAGTGTGTAGAGTACCTTCCTGTACCAAAGACGCTGGAAGTGGGTGCTGAAGGCTCTATGTAGCACGGCTCAACCTCTCCACGTTCAATGAGTTATGTCAGTGTTGTCTTGAGCTATGGGATCTTACCATCAGTTTGTGGAGAAAAACCTATAGTCTGGCACCAACCTAGGTTGCTTGGGCATTCCCATGGGACCCCTTTGGCCAACAACTCCACTAGATGTAACCCAGTCCCAGTACTGGAAGCTTCATTTGGTGATGAGTGATGGACAATTGGGGCTCTCTCCCCCCATTATTTGGTGAATTCATTTAAATTGCCTTCATATATGTATATATTTAGAAAACTGCTAGTCTGTTAGTTGTTTAATGGAGAACACAGAGACTGTTTTAGGGAGCAAAGCTGCTGTAGAGATGAGGTAAAAGACCATCCTGTGCCCACCATTATCTGCTTTACTTTCCGACAAAAATCTAAGTGTATTCTCATCCACTTAGCCTGTGCAGCTGGTGTCTTGTTATATTAAGACCCTAGCTTCTTGGGAAATAGAGGTCTAGTTAAAGCAGCCTTCATGTGAGGCTACTTGGTGCCATGAGTAAGGGGCTTTGGGTTGAACAGCAGCCTGGTCATTGAGCTGTAAGGCCTGGAGAGCGTTGTTCACTTCTTTTCAGCTACAGAGTGAGAAGACTGCTCTCTGCACTTGCCCACATTCTTTCCATCTGTGTTTCATTTAACCTTCAAAGCTGCCTATTTCTTGGGTGTACAATCTCACTTATGGCAGTTGAGCATAGTTGCTTCTTGAAGGATGAAGACAAGGCTGGGAAGTTGCCATGGGTGCTGGCCTTAGAGTTAGTAGCATGAGCTTCCCATTTTATGGACAGCATTGAGGAAAACAGCCCTTCCCATGTCTCACATCTTGCATGACGCTAAAATTTCAAAGATGAACCATAATGTTTACCCCAGGAAAATTGTAGACTCTGACCAGAGAATTCTTCAAACAGTGATGTGATCTCTCATGGAATGTTTATTATTGAAAAGTATGTTGACCTGAACCTGCAGATCATTCTTCAATGACAGGGTCCTGAGTGGAAGAACCAGAAGATTAAAAGATAAAGAAGATAGGAATGTTGAGACAAGAGGTCTAGCACAAGTCATATCTTAGGCCAAGGAAGCTGATTAAGAAGCATAGTGTTTTATATACACTTTGAATGAGAAAATACAGAACAGAATCAGCAGAAAGCCATCATACAATTGGATGACATCAGCAAGAAGCTAACCATGCCATGTTGTACACAAGGAACATGGAGTATCTCAAGAGCATCGCAGACAGAGCACATAGTAGCTTCAAAACTGATAACTCCAGTCTATTCGGAGGGAAAAGCTAAGTTTCCAAGAACTGAAACCTAAACTCCTACAAGGCCCTAGCCCCAGGCCCAGCCCAGACCTTACCAGGTCTGCTCCTGGGCAAGGGTGCAGAACTAGGTTCCTTTTGTCCTTTCATCAGGTTCTCTGAGAAAGCCTTGAATTGGCCTGGCTCTCAGCAGAATGTCATTCACAAAATACTGATGGGAGGACTATGTGAAGGTACCCTTGTCCCAGGAAACAGAATTTCCCTGCCTTGTATAAACACATTGGCGTGGGAACAGTCTCTTTTGGAGCTGTGGCTTCCCATGAAACTTCCTAGTGGCAGAGTGGACATCAAGAGTCTGTAAAGTTGTGGTTTACTGCATCTTGTGAGGCTAGGGCAAAAATTCAGGCAACATCAGCAGGGTCCCAATGTGTGCACAACTCCTGCTAGGAGCCAGGTTAACAGAGCCACCCCAGCCTGGCATGTACTCTGCTCTGCTTTCCAGTTCTTCCACTGTGGACAAGTCATCCGAACTTCTTTACGTCGTTTTCCACTTCTGTATTATGATGATGATCATCATTCCAAACTCTTCGAGTTGCCTGGAGCAGAGACACGTCGACACAGCTCTCTTTTCTTTCACTTCCGTGTCTATGAATACTACCCCTTTCCCAGATGGAGATACTGGCTTGCTGCTAAAGGATATAGATCCACTGTCCCGGCATGAAATGGGAAAGTATTTGGCTCTCAGCCTTTTCTGTGGACTGAAAATCCCCAGATCAACTTCAATTGAAACCACAGTCTACTCACAGTGGGAAATGCCCTCCAGTGAATGTACCACGACTGTGTGGCCTTCTTGGGTAATGGAAACATTAAGAGTTTTTTTTTTTTAATGAGAAAGAACACATGTGAGGGGCTGCTCCTGGCACCTTGCTTTCAAATCCTGATTTTTAAATGAATGAGAGGGGTGATAAGAGATGAAGCATCATCATCATCATTTCATCAGCTTCCTTAGCATTGAGCACCTCATTGGACATGCTTTTAATAGAGTGCTATAATTGATCCTATCTCACCTCAAGAGCTGTAAGCAGTCTGGTTCTGGAGATAAGGAAGATGGGTTAAAGTACAAAGGCCTCCGGCAGCACTTCGAAGAGGCCGTGTCTGAAAGGCACCTTGTGTCTGAAATGCAATAGATACATTTAGTGGTACCTTCTGGAACTCCAGAAGGATCCTGAGACATTCTGTTTTTTCTTCCTCATATTAAAGATGAAATTACAGTTAAAAGGGGTGGCCATGCCAGGTTTGGAAGCAGAATGTCTGGGATTTCATCTCCCCAAAACTCCTCCTCTTATACCCCTATCCATGATGGCTCATGGGTAGATGGTCCCTCGCCCCAGCATGAGCCAGCTCAGGTGGCGAAATAAGAAGAAAGGCGTGTGTGAAAGGCTGTCTTCTCTCTGTGCCCATACCTGCTTTGAGTGACAGCCAGAGGTGGGAGCTGATGAGGCTGTGAAGGAGGTTCTAACTTATAGCCTGAAGGAGAGTAACTCATCCTCCTACTTCCTTTAAAACTGAACAAAGGGCTTGGGCTCTGTGAAATGCTGCATTGGGGACAATCAAACAGCATGTACCCATGGAGTCAAACTTCTCGAGAAATGTAAATATAGTCGTGTGTAGATGTCTGGAGACTTGCCAGAATCATTGGTTGACAGGGGGGATAGCTGGGGAGGGCGACCCCTGCATTTCTGATCAAGACTGTTTCCAACATAAAAGCTGTTTCAAAACCACACCAGTGTTGAGATCAGGCTGTCAGTTGAGGGGGGTTCTTTCAAATGGGCCTCCTGGCTGCAATAAGTGCTGGAACCTCTCAAACCCAGAGTCCCATGCCTCCCTGACCTCACAGCTTCACAGCAGACACCACAGCATCTTCTGTTTGGGATTGTGTTAGCCTGTGCTTGAGTTTGCCTGGAGATGTTCCTTCAAAGTGCTGTTTTCTTTCAATCTTGTGCATCAGAACCCATTAACCCCAAGCAATTTTATTCACTGCTGGAGATGTGCTAACTAGCATGATTAATAATTACTCTGCTTAGGAATTTAGATGAAGGGTTTCCAGTCACTCGTGACTTGGCATTTGATCAGTACTGAACACTGCTTCAAGTGAAGCTGCTGTCTTTGCTGGGAGAAGTGTTGTGTGCATCAGCAGGGGTCCAAGGCCAGAGGCACAAGGATCTCTCAGCCTTCATTTCTCACCTGGTGCTTCTTACCTGACTGTGGGAGTCCTGCCCCCACTTTTTCCCCAGGGTAGCCTTGAGGAAGAAGTGAGAAATATTTAGATAGAAATATAAAGGAGAGAGAGAGAGAGAGAGAGAGAGAGAGAGAGAGAGAGAGAGAGAGAGAGAAAGGATAGATAGCCTTCGGAGGGCCTGGATCCTTATCCACAGGCCCCTTCTGTCTCTGCCAAGGGTGGAGCAAAAGACCTCCCCCTAACACAGCCAAGTTCAGACCCTTCCAAACACCTGGTAACCATACACATGGTCAGTTCATCCCCTCATGCAGCCCTTCTGGGTAGAGCAAGCTTAGATCTCACTAGGAAACCTCTGTGGGCTTACACATCTGACATAGAAAACAGTGAACAGGACAAGTGTGGAGATCTACTGTACACCAATGCAGAGTCATGTATACTTCAAATTTCTCCCTGGTTAAATATCCATGAAGATATGCACACACACACACACACACACACACACACACTGCATACTGAGGGTATGATGGCTATTCTTGGTTGTCAACTTGACTATATCTGGAATGAACTAAAACCCAAGTGGCTGGGTACACTTGTGAGGGACGTTTCTTGAGTAAATCATTTGAGGTGGGAAGACCCACCTGTAATCTGGGCCATACTCTCTGCTGGCAGCCTATATAAAGGACATGGAAGAAGGAAGCTCGTGCTCTGCCTGCTTGCTCTTGTTAGCAAGCCCATGCCCTCACTGACATTAGAGCCGACCTACTTCTTTGGGATTCTGGTGCATCCAGAAGACCAGCTGAGACATCCAGCCTGGTGCACTGAACAACTACTGGATCCTTGGACCTTGCATTGGTAGACAGCCATTGTTGGGCTAGCAGGACCAAGCCTATAAGCCATTCTAATAAATCCCTTGTGATTGTGTGTGTGTGTGTGTGTGTGTGTGTGTGTGTATGAGAGAGAGAGAGAGAGAGAGAGAGAGAGAGAGAGAGAGAGAGAGAGCACAAAGGTGGATCCTCCATGATGTAACAAGTTTCTCTAAAGGGTCAGGACTGTTGGACAGAGAGTGAGCTCTCCTATAAAATATGAACTTCACTGATAAGCATGGACCGATACTGGCTCCTCGGACTCAACCATATACATATCACACAAGCTGTTAACAGGGACGGTATTGATTGTGGCAGCAGGACCTGGGGACTCTGAACTCTTGACACCTTGGGCTTAGCATCTCTGGAGACCTAAGCTACTGTAGAAAGTAAAGTCTCTGTATTTTTTTGAATATCTGTGTTGGAAAAGAAGCTTTGTTGTCATGGCTTGTAATTAATTAACATGTAAATTTATGGAAATTGAACTAAAAATGTCATTTAACGGAATCCCTTCTCTTTTCCTAACCAGCCAGAATTTCCACTTATATGCTGGAGAAGTCCAGGCTTGTGGTGCAGCCTCCTGGCCAGGGCAGCTTTCTGATTTTCTCCTGGTTGATGGACGGGTTATCCCCTGAAGAAAAATGTGGTCTTCACCTAAGTAACTTCTGTGCACACCGGTGAGTAGTCAAGGATTCTCCAAGTTTTTCCTGAAAATTGCGAGCACATTCTCAGTTTCAGATTGTCTTCCTATTTTTTTATTCAGTGGAATGGTAGCTAAAGGATGACTATTGGCTACTGCTAGGTCTGAGCTGTCTGGATAGCAGGGTTCTAATGATGTGCTGAGCGGTGGGAGATTTTCCTTTGTTGGCATGAACTTTTATTTCTATTTTACCAGGTCTCAGAAGGGAAGACAAAAACCTAGTGTGTCTGTAAGCATTCCAATGCCTATGGCTGTTTTGGACACACTGTCTAATCTGCCATCGTCTGGAGTGTTGGTGTGAATAATGGTGTGAATAATCAGCATTCATTTGTAGCAGATGAGATCACATAGTGAAGAGAGGAATTGCACCTCTAAATCGGGGGCAGATGTTCTTCACCGAAGGCAAAAGCTTTTGTTAAAATGGAGCCTTTGGTGACTGTGATGGGCAAGAGAGGTTACAAAGATGGTCAGCGGAGGAACACTGTTCCGTACATGCCTTCCTGCCAGCTGCCAGCCTCAGCCGACATAGCACTGGGCCAGATTAGTTTGGATGAAAGATGTTATAAGGGGTGAATGCTACCCAGAACAGACACTGATGGAACAGGGAGCCTACAGCTCACCTCGGCTTCACTGTGTTGAATTTTCTGGTGTAGTCTGTTGTGTTCCTGTGGGGAAGCACGTGATACATGAGTGCATAGTCATCAGAGTGATTTGATGATAAATACATCAGGTCAGGGAGCCAGGTGGTGGCCGATGACTGTTTTGGATGGTGTCTCAGGGAGGTCACTTCAGATGGCACCTGATGTACAGATACCTAAGGAGTCCATGCAAGGATTTGGGGGCAGTATTCTGGACAATTGAGAAGTTCTGGGCGCTTAGAGGGAAAGTGTGGGGTTGAGGAACAGCAAGAAGGCCAATGCATGTGACCAGAGTACAGGGAGGGAGGGATAATGCACTGTGGCTTTGTGGACAGGACACAGCAGAAACTTGTCTCTGCAGAGTGGCTGCCGTGCCCAAGCTGCTACAAAGTCATGCAACTGGTACCGTCGCTGTGAGGAACCCCAGCAGGGATGCTCAGGAGTCAAAGAGTTCAGTGCCCTGGAACAAAGCGGGTGTCTTATTATTATGCATTAGGAATAGCTAATGGGTGCTCCACAACATTTTCAATAAAAATACACACTGCTGCTCCAGTTACATAAAGATGTCAGTGGGAATGTGTGCATGGTGGCCACTCACCTGGAATTTACACTGTTTAACAAGAAAGCATATCATTACCAGCTAGAAAAATCTCACGTCTATTACAGTACTTTTGAGACTTCTGTGGGTCTTACTGGGTTTACCATATTGATGGATTTTCTTACTAGTCATATTGGTGATGCTGGAAGAATTTTATATTCCTTTGATGTTTGAATTTGGGTTGGGGGTCTGATCTGGGCTCATTGTTTGCTGCTATTAGATACCACACTTGGAGCTTGGTCAGTATCCAATCAGATCTAGATCTGAATCGCTAAATTCCATGTTAGGAAGCCTCCTTTATGAGTCCACTCCTTAGGTGCTTATCGGTAAAGGAGGTCCCTGGTGGTGAACTAACAGGACCCTGCATGAGAACAAGATCACTGTGTGTGCTGCAGGATGTGTGTGTCTGCTTACCCTGTATTCTTTAGAAACTTGCTGACCTGTCTTACACAGAACAAACCACATCTACATTCTCTCTGTCTCTCTCTGTCTCTCTGCCTCTCTGTCTCTCTCTGTCTCTCTCTGTTTCTCTGTCTGTCTCTCTGTCTCTGTCTCTGTCTCTGTCTCTCTCTCTCTGTCACACACACACACACACACACACACACACACACACACACACACACACACAGAACAGCCATGTGAGGTATTGCTGAAGTATGCCAGTCTTAAAATAATAACTACAGGCCATCACAGCCTGCACCCTGCAACCTGCCCTGTCTCTTCCTCATAGACAGCAGCTCATTACCTACATGAAGTGGTAAGATGTGCATGCAGCAGTCCAGGGCCTGCAGGACCCTTGCACTTAGCATGCCTTCTGTGACTACTCCAAAGGTCAGGCAGTGTCTGCCTGTGGTCTTAGAATCCCTGCAGCCGATGCCTCTTTAACTTCACCTGTGCTTATGTTGTGAGGTTTCTAAGCCTCACACAAGTATGGACAGACCCCGTATCAGTATTAAAATCCCCCTACACATACCTCTCCGCTTGTGGAACAGGAAGGCTCTGGAGAACACGGCACATTAACTAACTGCAGAGCTCCCTTGGGGCAGGGGTAGGCACCCATCCCTCTGGTGCATCAAAGCAGCACTTACAAACACTTGGAAGAATTTTATATTCCTTTGTTGTTTGAACTCCACACTTTTGGAGCTTGGTCAGTAGCATCCCTAGCATGCTGGGCTGTGGGGCTGTGGTTAGAAAGAATACATGCACCAAGAATCCCACAAGGGGGCGCACTCTCCCCAGCTCAGAGGGAGACACACCAGAGCAGCCAGCCAACGGCAAACAAAAACTTCTTTTTCGTTTCTTCTGTGTTTATTCTTTTCTTTGCCTCTATTTCTTATTTAAGTAGGATTCCTTTTTTCGTGTGTGTGCATTATATGTTATATCTGAGAGACAAATATAAGTTATATTCTTGCAGATTGAGAGTTAATGAAAGCTACAATATGCCATAATTGCTTGCCTTCAACTTACTTTAAATTATTTCTGTGGGGTTAGCCCCCGAAAGGTTAGGCTTTTAAATCTGAAGAAGAGATTCTTAAGCTCCCTCCCCGCTGACTGATCATGGGGAGGATTGTGGGATGCTTCCTAATGCTTCTCAGCAAAGGCCAGGCTTTCAACTGTGCTGAAGAACAGTCATTTGACTGAGAGCAGGTGCCCCGGTCCTCACCTCCTGTGGGAGAAAGAGAGCTGAGTCACTGTGGTTTGAACTTGTGATGGCTGCAAACACCTGTCACGGGAGAGCTGAGCAATTAACTCCCAGGGGAGTGTGTTCTCTGCTGAGTGGTTATCGGGGGGCTGAGCTGAATCTGAAGGCTTTTCATGGAATTTTTTTCTCAGGTAAAGAAAAACTTCAGTGTCATTTAAAGGTGACTCTCCACGATTTCATGGCATGTGAACTTTTGTTCAGTCACTGGTTTTAGGCCAGGGAAAACGGATGGTAGGTGAGACCTATGCATGAAAACTGCACCATTGCCATTGGAGTTGTATTTTGTAGCTTTTTTACTTAAATATTATTTTGGAGGTTGTATCACGAGGCTTTGGGAGTCACTCCACCCACAATGTCAATAAGTAGGAATATATGTAGGAATTTTGAAGGAATGTCTTTGCATGTGTTATGTGAATGTGTCTTAAAAAGTGAGATTTCTGTATAAGCTTTAAATGGATGAGCTCATTACATATGGAGGCATCACTTTCTCTTGGCTCCGTTGCTGATAGCGGGAGCTTTTGAGATGATATGAGCCACCTTTGACGGGGGGCTTCCTACAGGGCGTCGTTTACTCTCGGTGGCTGTGGAAGTCACCCTTGATGTCACCATGGGGTGGATGAGCTGAGTGTGAGCTGCAGGGCAAAGCTGATAGGGGCGTGCCAGGCTTCCCAGCTCTCCATTTTCTGTGTCAAAGTCTGTTACACTATTCCGGTTGGAAATGCTCCACATCATCTCAGATTGCATGCTCAACCTGGAAGAGAATCGACTTCTTAACTCTGCTTACCCCACCATGTTGTTGACAGCAGTAACCACTGCTCAATGTGAGGGTGAACTCGCATCATAAACTAGAGGTCAAAAGGATCACACAAGGGGGTGAGACACATGTGTGTTAGGAAAAAAAAAAGGAATTTCTGGTGAGATTTCCAGGAACAAATCATATTTAATCAGAACTGGAGAAATGTCACATACACTTAGGGTGCAAGCATGCTTCCTTATGATTTTATCATTCTTATTTGAAGCACTTTTATATAAAAATAGAGTAAACTCGGTGAGTGTAAATAAAACAGAGCACATGAAGTTGAGAGAGAAAAGTGTTGAGGGAGTAGAGGAGAAACTATGTGGTTAGATTCTATCAAAACCTGTTATACGCATGGCCGCAAAGGCCAGGCTACATGGCTCTGCGGCAGAGGATTGTTGACCTACCCTCCCAGTCCCTCCATTACTGACTCAGTTGTGCTGAAGTGGGTACTTTCCTAAGTGGAACAGATAAGCCCACTGAACCCTACTGTGCCTGTGTATCCCAGTCATGGAAAGAGAAAGTCGTTCCTGGGTCAGAACAGGGCTCAGCACTAATCTTGCTTTCCCCGTCAGTGAACTCACTGTCCCGGGCTTGGCATGCATTAGCTGTGTGTTTGCAGTACACGGGGATCTGCCCTCAACTACTTACTTATGACTCCCAAATCCAAAACTTTCTGAAAACCAAACATTTACCTACGACTTATGTGGTGGTGGAAAGCCAGGCCTGGCCTGAACTTGTTCATCAGTACACTCTAAACTGACATGAGACCCGGGTGGTTTGAACCTTGTGTATCTATCTGGGAACACTCAAGCAATTTATTCAGGATTAAACTCTGACTAGAAGATGCTGCCCCAGATCTACCAGGGATGAAAACACTGCTTTAACTTTTGAAAAATGTGGATTCCAGAATGAGCTTTGCCTTAGTAAAGCAGAGGGCTGCTGTAGCACAGCTGTGTGGGTCCGAACCAGGGTAGGGACTGGCTTTCCCTGTGTTCAAGAGGCCTGTCACCTCAGGACCTCAGCGGAGCCCTGGCTGGTGGAGCTCGGCAGATCCAATTTACCTCTGAACAGGAGGCTCCTGCTTCCTCCCTCCTCATCTCTCAGTTTCCGATAGCTCGCTCTCTCTCTCTCTCTCTCTCTCTCTCTCTCTCTCTCTCTCTCTCTCTTTCTCTCTCTCTCTCATTTCTTAGAGGTATAGATCTATTTCATGGTCTGAAAATTATGGGATGCTAGATGGGCACAGATAGCGTGAACATTCAGTTTACTCTGCTGGTCATTGTGACTGGGTAGGTAGATGGAGATCTGGCTTTCAGCAGTTGAGAAGGGCAAGGGCATGGCTGCTGGGTAGCCCTGCTGAGATTTTGCAAGATCATGTTCACAGCTCGTGTGTGTGTGTGTGTGTGTGTGTGTGTGTGTGTGTGTGTGTGTTTATGTGTGACTGTATGTGTGTGAGGGTATATATGTATGTTATCTGTGCCTATGTGTGAATGCATCTGTTTGTGTATATATGTGTTTTATATATATGTAAGTATGTCAATATGTTTATTGCATATGTATGCATGTATGCATGTGTGCTTATGTTTGTGGCGTGTGTGTGTGTGTGTGTGTGTGTGTGTGTGTGTGTGTGTGTCCTTTCAGACCTTGCTATGTGGCTCTAGCAAAGTGTCAGACCAGTGACTAGTCCCATTTGGGTAATGGTTGCAGTTTCTTTTTCTCCAGATGGGACACTTTGCCACTGCACTGGGCGTCTGCACTGCTCTATCTGCAGCGCCTCCCTCTGAGGATGGAGTGGAGTAACCCTTCCCCTTTGTGTATTAGCCTGAACTTCCTGGAGCCCTGGTGGGCCACTGTCCACACCCCAGCCCACTTCTTCTGTGTCTAGGTCTTAACACATGGAAGCATCTTTTGGAGCCTCCATGTATCCTTAGGACTCCCCAGTCTTCACATTAGAGAAGGTTCTCTAAGTGACCAGAACTGGCAGAATGTATCTGTTACGAAAGGAGACATCTAGATTGACTTACATCGTATGTGCAGGGTCTTCCAAGGATGGACACCCTGACTTGGAAGGCCTGGAGGACTCTGGGAGAGCCGCTTCGGTCCACACTGGGAAACGGAAGGAGTTGGGTTCTAATGTCAGTGAAGGGCAGTGGCAAGCACTAAAACCTCAGGGTGGACCCCCCCCCCCAATCCAGGAGCAAAGGCAGACAGTGTTGCTTCTCTCCTGTCTCCTGTCTGGGCTGCCGCCCTAGGGCAGAGTCTTGGCCCTTAGTTAATGTTTCCTAGAAAGGCACTCAAAGGCCTGTCCAGGAGCAGGGCTCTTAGTTGACTCCAAATCTAATGACAGTGACAGTCAAGATGGACTACCACAGCCTTGGTAGCCTGGGGCACACAGGTACTGTCTTGGTTAGTGTTTTATTGCTGTGAAGAGACCATGGCCAAGGCAACTCTTACAAAGGAAAGCATTTAATTGGGGTGGCTCCCTTACAGTTCAGAGGTTCAGTCCATTATCATCATGGCAGGAAGCATGGCAGTGTGCAGGTAGACATGATGCTGGAGAAGGAGCTGGGAGTCCTACATCCAGATTGGCAGGCAGTAGGAAGTAGTGAATGTCACACTAGGCCTGGCTTGAGCATTTGAGACCTCAGAGCCCACCCCCTAGTGACACACTTCCTCCAACAAAGTCTCACCTACTCTAACAAGGCCACACCTCCTAATAGTGCCACTCCCTATGGCCAAGCACTCAAACACATGAGTCTATGGAGGCCATTCCTGTTCAAACCACCACAGGTACCGTGGGGCACAGTCGAAGATAACCACTTTCCTTTGTCCTATCTGTGTGACCACACTGCCAAAGCTCACGTTATGACAGAGCTGTCCGCTGAGCCCACCTGTGTAGTCACATGACCACTGCACTGGCACATGTCTATGACTGGCAACATTCAGAAGGCGAGGTCTTCAGTGTGGGAGACTGTCTGCAGCCCATGCATATGCAACTGTAAGCACAGTCCATGAATATTCAGTGGCACATACATGTGAGCTGCCCCCTCAAAGCCGCATGCTCAGTAGCTAAATGCAGTTTAAATGAGAACAGGTCTCCCCAGCAGAGTAATTCAGAAGTATTTCTCTTCTCTAGGCCAAGGCAGACCACTCAACACATGTGAGTGAGGATTCTCTGGGCTCTCACTCAAGACCAAGTGTGTGCCTGAGGGCTCCCCAGATCACCACTGCTCTTGAAGAAGCTTTTCCCCGTTGGTGTCATATAGAGAATGGTGGAGATTGTGTGTGTGTGTGTGTGTGTGTGTGTGTGTGTGTGTGTGTGTGTGTATTTGGTTTTTCAAGTCAGGGTCTCTCTATGTAGCCCTGGCTGTCAGGCTGGCCTCAAACTCACAGAGATCTGCCTGTCTCTTCCTCCCAAATGCTGGGATTAAAGACATGCACCACCACTACCCAGCTTGGAGATAATATTTTTATGAAAAGATTACAGATTAACAGTTAGGATTTTCAAACACACAGAAGGATTGGACTCCAGTATATTCCTTCCATGCTTCTGTGTGGGCACCCCACTGTGATTCTGCCCAGGGACATGCTCAGGGCTGAATCAAGAATCAGAGCTTTGAATGCCCATCTGTCAAGTTGATGAATGACATATCTGAGTTACTGAAGTCCATTGTATCTTTTGATCAGCCTGGAGCAGATATTGAAAGGAAGTGGAGAGGCAGGGCCCCAGGGGCCTGGGTCAGAACTCCCAGCAAGTCCCTCTGGGCCTGCTGCTGGCCCCTCTTCCATTCCCATTGGGCCACATGAGTAATATCACGTTCAACAAGATAACAACAACAAAATAAAAACAGATGGTTATTAAACACTCCTGTAAAAATGTCTGCTCACATTTCCTAGAGTCAAACATCATCTGAGGGGTTTAAAATACATTGTCGCTCTGTGTTAGCCAGTGGAGAGAAAACAAATGAGGATTTTCCACAAGTCTGACTTGTTTAATTACAGTGAGGAAGAGTCTGTCAGCTTGACCTGAAGTGGGGAGGGGAGCTTAGTACTTATTCTGTATGTTTTAGAAACTCCCTCAGGCTTACATCAACTGTGTGGGTCGTAAGTTTGGCTGCTCCAGAGTCCTGGGATCAGGTAGATGTGTTTACACATGTGCATGTCTAAACTGAAGTTACAAACTTAAAAATCAGAAGTTACTGCTTTTGATCCTTCAATCTATGGCTGGACCTGGGGTCTTGGGACTGAAATCAGCAACCCCCCTGTTGGTCTGACTGAGTTGACATAAGACTCAGCACACCTCTGTTCCAGCTGTATCCAGCCCAGGAAGGCAGCTCTCCGAGGCTGCAGATCAGAAATGCAGAACAGTATAATGGGTACTTATGTCTTTACCAAGTGTTTGACAGCAAGAGAATTTAAATAGATATGTTTAATAAATAAGGTAATTGATAAACATTAAAGCTGTACCTCAATGCTTTTGTACACAAGAACATACCTTGCTCTGGCAGCTGAACATTATAACTTAAGATTTACCAATGAAATAAGATGATAATGATTTTTAAAGACATGAAGAGATCATGGGGAACAGCTGATGTTTGCAAATGTATGGCAGGGCTAGAGTTCCAAAGAGAGTCCAGTTGCAATAGTGGACCTTAGCAGTTTTGGAAATGCCAGTGACAGGTGATGATCATCAGAAACACCAGCCACAATGAAGTGGAGCAGGCTGAGATCTAGAAGGCAGGCTATGTGTGTGCTGCCAAGGGTAGGGTCAAAGAGATGATGCAAGCCTCTAAGTAAAAGAACCAAAAGGAATGTGAATAAATTTCAGATACTGAACTTTGGGATTGTTTGCACTCTGGAGCTTGATTTTACTTTATACAGATTATAGTTATGGCATGTTTTCTCCCTCTTAAAGTGAAAGAAGGTGCTTTATTGTTGATATTGCAGAAACACATTTGAGAGATTTTAACCTTTTTAAGAACAGTTTTTAAAAATATTTAAATCTGGAAGGCTGTGGGACATTTTAAGTTTAAAAAATGCTCTATCTATATTGCTAATACTTGGACTTAAAATAAAAGGCTAAAAATTAGGGTCCCAGCCATAAGCACCAAATACTAATCAGAAACTGGGATGTTCATTTCTTGTGATGCAGCAAGACAATGACCTAAGCAGTTTGGCTAAGGCTTGGAACAGCTTCTGGCTCCATGAATCTTGACCCTTGGGGAGTTGAAAAAAAACCTTTTTACAGGGGTAGCCTAGGACCACCTGTATGTCAGACGTTTGCAATGAGATTCATTACAATGGCAAAACTGCAGCTATGAAATAGCAATAGGAAAAATTTTGTAATGGGGGCCACCACAACATGGGGAACTATATTGAAAGGTCTAAGCATTGGGAAAGTTGAGAACCAGTGACATGAAGAATATTTCTCTACTTACCCAAGGTCCATTCAGGCTTAAGAATGTTGTCTCGTCTCCTTGTGCTTGCTAAATTTGTTAAGCTTAAGCTATTTGAATAAACTGAATCATATAAATGTTTTTTAAAAAAAGAAAAGAAAGAAATGTAGAACAGCATATTTGGTGGCACTCCAGGAGTGTGGGAGCCCATCTGACCTTACTCTTCCGAGTTACAGACACACACCCACCGGAAGCTCAGCTTTGTTCAGGGATGCAACCCGTGAGAGGCTACCTGTGTTCCAATGGATGACCCTATACCCAAGCACATGCAAGCAGCATGCTTAGATTGCTGTGATAAAACACTGGCACAAAAGCATCTTATAGAAAGGTTGATTTGGGCTTGTGATTCCAGAGGGGTCAGAGTCCATTGCCGTCATGGCATGGAAGCATGGCAGCAGGCAGGCACGGTGGCTGGGCAACAGCAAAGCGAGCTGGGGGTTCACATCTTCAACTGCAACCACAAAACAGAGAACACGCTTTGAGAAACCGCAAATCCCATCCCAGTCATGTACGGAAACAGCACCAGCACCCGGGGACCAAACGTTCAAGGGCCCAAGACTGTGGCGACATCTCATTCACCCCACCACAGTGAACTCTGTGGACTTTAAATACGCAGAGCTCATGAGATTGGGAGAGAAAGGTGGTGGGGGGAAAGGGGAGGAATTGTGGGAGAAGGAATGGAGGATGGCTTTCCCCAACACAGGAAGGTGGCCAGGCCTTGTGGCTCTGAGGGAGGCCCCTCCAGCTACTGACTCATGGCAGCTTCAGTGGGGGTGGATTTTGTGCAGATCAATGCTTTGCTAAGAAGGTAAACCCACTCAACCCTAGACACATGTGCCTTCCCGTTACGGTGGCCACACTTGGAAGCAGCACCTGGCATAAGGACCTCTCACAAAGGTGATGCCTGCCACAGAGGAGACACACACTGCATTTCTCAACCTTAGTGCCCTGGTGGGAATGCTCCCTGTCCCCCTCCCCCATTAGCCCAGAGAAGCTGGGTGGCTTGGGAACACAGTGGGGACATTAAAAGAGAAACACAGACCTCAGGGAGCAGTAGAGTCATCAGAGTCCCCAGTGAGACAACCGGCCGGCTGGGTGACGGCTGTGGTTAACAGTCCGGCTGCAGGAAAAAGACCTCTGCAGAGGTGCAGGCAGCGGGCAGATAGTACAAGGCCCCAGAATCTCCCTGGCTGTGCAGCACTACCCACAGGGAGGCTGGCAGGTGAGAGGAAGCTGAACCCACGCTCCTTCCGCAAGCCTGCCTTCTCCTATCTTTCCAAATAGGCCAGGCTTCTTGGCCAAGGTGCTGTACCCACAGCCTTTTCCACACACTTTCCATCCCGGCTGGCAGTTGCGGAAATCTCCGAATTCAGGTGGAGCCGTCTCTGCTTTTTCCACTCACGTTCACCTCAGCTTCTGTTAAGCTCATCCGTGAGTGTGCATGGACGTAATTGTGTTTTACATAATTTACTCTCTGCAAGGTTTACCCCCAGCCGGCAGGCAGGCAGGCAGGTTGCTTTGGGCTGTGGGGACCTAAGTAGATACACTGCATGCCACTCAGGCATCACATGTCATTTGTCAAATGTGTACCTGGTTGTGACAGTGGCTTTTCTTTTGCTATTGAGCTTTCTGGGCCACAGGAAACTCACAGAGTCTCACAGGCTATAACAAAGCTCTGCCCCCTACCAGTTGAGGATATATTTTAATGCAATCAATAATCGTATTGTTGTACACAAGAAATTTACTTGGGTAGGAGGTGTGTCTGTTTCAACCTGACCAGACAGACATATACCACACTCAAGATGTACAGAGGGGCCCAGAGAATTGTGGTAGGTTTTATGTAAAAATAAATAAGCTCCCTATCTCATTAGTGTATATATTTCCTTTCCATTTTAATAAATGATTAAATTCATACCAAAGATACATTTTATGAGACATTTCTTTATATGATGTATTGGGAAATGCTTGATTTGTATACTTATTTTGTATACTTCTACAAACACCTAGGGTAGCATCAAAAGTTCCTGGCTGAGGTGGGGTTATGAATGGAAAGGACTAAGAAGCCCAACTCTAAAAACTCATGGGCTCACATGGTCACATGGAAGAGCAGCTGGCATGGTGGTTCCTAAGGCTGCGCTCAGACAGGACCGAGTGATGCCTTCTGCACCGGCGTGGCTGTGTCCTGCAAGGGCCCTTTCCATGCTGAAGGATAAAGTCTGAATTGTGTAGTTCTCACGGGCAGTCGGGGCTCCCTCTGCAGAGCAGCCTACTTCTGGAGCAGCTTCTTCAGCTCTGTAGGGTGAGCAGCTTGGCATCACCCTCTCCTGTAAACTGTACATCCCTGAGATTCAGTTTGGAAGTTGCCAGGATAGAAAAACTCCAAAACGCACTGCTTTAGGCATTTCGGGCTATCTAAAGGTGCCCCGTTGGCATCTCTGTCTGTCCCTCTTCAAGCTGGTCCCTTCCCAGTCATCCACAGCAGCTCTCCTCCAGCTGCCCCTCACCGGGGACTCTCCTGTCTTACTTGGTGAATGAACAAAAGAGCCTCCCCCTCTCTTTCTCGGAGTGTAGCTGTGTGCCTACATGGCCACCCCCTGACCTGTCACCACTGTCCCTCCACCTTCTGAACACAGAGGTACAATGTGCTGGTGTGCACTGAGGCATTCACGTGTGGTCTGCATGACTAATCCCAGCATCACACATTATAGGATTCAGAACTCTGACCTAGCTCTGTGTGCTGAAATACCTCCGTCATGAGTATCACGCAGTGAGCATGAAAGAGAAGGACAGAACAAACGAACGACACCATTCCGAGTGCATGTGTCAATATCCAGTTTACCACAGGGGCCTGAAGTTTTAAAAGCTCACGCCATTGGAGGCAGCTGGTCAGCACCTTGCCAGGTGCACCCTTTTAACCAAATCTGGAAGATGTGGACCTTGCCTTGGAGATGATGCCATGCTTTCTCATCTCTGTTTCCTCCCTGAATTATCTTTGATGTTTTCACCCCATCTCACCCTGCACTTCCCTCTGGGTAATTTCCATGGTACTACCACATGGCTCATCCTTCCTAAGTAGATGCTTAATTTATGGTCCAAATATTCATTTTAGTGACTTAATTTATATTTCTGAGAGTTATGTTTTGCTCTTTCTAAAGTCTGTTTTTCTCTCAAATATTGTTTCTTGTCCCTTTTCTTATATCCCCAGTCCATTTTATTTCTATAGGAGTCTTAAACATGCCTTTTGTATGGTCTGGGGCCTGCCATCTTCTGTGAAATCCTGCGGTTGGTTGGTACCTTTGCCACTGGTCACCCAAAGAGGTTGTTCCATAACCTGTAACTTAGGGTATGACATGTGGCAGTTGTTTTTCATCATTAACTTGCCATACTTTAAAATCAACTGGAAAGAAAGTCTCAATGTGAAATCAGATTAGGTTGACCTGTGAGCATGTCTCTGAGGCATTCTCATGATTATGTTAAACAGTGTTGGAAGACCCAGATCACTATGGGTAGCACCATTCCCTAGGCTGGTGATCACAGACTATATAAGTGTAGAGTGTGAGCTGAGCACTAAAAAGCATGTATGCATCCATTTCTCTCTGCTCTTAACTGTGGGTGTGATGCTACTAACTACTTCAAGTTCCTGCCTTGACTCCCTCCGCCCCAATGATGGACGGCAATCTGGAATTGGGAGCTGATAAATATTTTCTCCCCTGCGTGGCTATAGGTTGGAAGATTTTTATCACAGCGACAGAAATGAAGCAAGGACACATAATATTGCTAAGTACTTGGCTGGGAACCTGCATGGCCTGTGCGAAGGGCAGGTCCTCCAGAGATGTTTTCCATTGGTTGGTCAGTCCTCCAGACCATTTCATGTTGACCCTCAGCTTAGAATTGCTAGCATGCCACTTAAGTTTGATTACCTAGAAACAGGAAAAGACCAGCAGTGGTCTTGACTCCTCTGGGGCAGATGTTGATGTAGCCTTCAGCATCTACTCCAGAGAAACATTTCTGCTCTCTGCCTGGGTACCATGGGCAGGGGTCTTGCAGAGCACTGAGGCCCAGCACCTTGGTTGTAAGCCTAATGAATGTCTAGGCTAGTGATACACTCTTTCCCTACATGGCCATTCAAAGCAGAACCTTTGGATAGAGGAAACAGAATAAGAAGATCCTTTGCACACTAAGGAACAGGTGCAGCCTCCTTGGGCAGCTAAGTGGTTCCTTCTGTCCATAGATGCCTGTTCCCTTTCTAAAAGCCATGGTTGCAGGTGAGCTGGTCTACAGTGTCTCAGAGTTGAACTAACAAGGCATTCTGGGTTAATGCTCTTCCTAGTTAAAGAAATGAAGATATTCTTTTTTTTTAATTATACATTCTAAGTGGGTAATGCTCTTGGGTTGTTTTAACTTGCCTGGGCTGCCTATTAATACTGATGGGAAAGCTATGAGTCTCTGTGTGTGCTCGATTATTATTGACAGGGAAGTATGCTGCAGACAAGTGTCCTGTATTAGCCCACGAAATGGACCTCACTAAATTTCACTCCAGCAGCCTGTCTGTCAAATTCTAAATGTGTCTCTATGCATTCGTGAGACATCCCTGGAAATGGCTGAGCCAGACCTTCAGCTTGTAAATAGATTATTAACCTGGCATGGTCATGGGAAATAACACGCCTACAGTGTCTACAGAAGGCCCTGGGTGGCACCGCTCACAGTTCCATCACCTGCCCTGGATGACCCACCCCATGTGTGATTTGCATAACATCTGTGTGCCACACCCAGGACAGACTGCTTTGTCCCAAGCACGCTGTGACGGCTCACCTGTTCAAACATTCTGTGGTAAACAGAACTGCATGCAATGAGGACTGGTTATTTTCCTTAATTGCCTTTTCACCCCTGTGGTGTGTTCTCCTAATTGTCTCTTGCCAGCTCAGGGAAAGAATGCCCATGTTTTCCCTGTATACCCTAGCCTTGGAGCTGCTGCTTGCCTGTGAGTTTGAACAGTCAATTAAAAACAGAGTGTGAGCATTGCAGACAACGGAGAAGGCACCAGGTGACTGATGGGGGAAAGTGACATTGAAGGAGGAAAGGAAACCAGGAAGCTTTGATGTTAGCTAAGTAAGTAGGTTACATGAGAATAAGAAAGCAGAATAAGAAACTCAACCTTTGAACTGTGACAACACAGCCACAGTGAACTATTCACATCTGCTTTCGGGCACCTGCTCATCTCCCTCTTTTCTGAATAAGGTGTATGCCTGCTCTTCTCCCTTGAGATAAACACTGCGACCTGCAGGAAAGGTGGTCAGTGCCTGAGGAGCAGAAGTCACTGGACCCCAGTATCACAGAGAAGACCTTCAGAGTGAGCCCCACTTCCCAGGACGTAGTTCAGGAATCTTAGCCCATGTTACACAGTAGACCGCTTCTAAGTATGCTTCCTAAGGGGGCTCATTTGTAGGACATTCTCCTCAACTTTGGGCTCCCCTGCTTTAAGTTCTGTTATTTAGCATGGACTTCAGCTGCACAAGGCTTGGTGTGCATGGCTCCTAGGGAGAAGGGCTCTGACAAGGCCTGCACTGGGTGAATGACCGGGTAGAGTCTGTAGACTATAGAGTCTGAATCCATGTAGGGTAAAAGGAAGCCAGATAGGAGAGGTTGTGGTCAGTGGCGTGAGATGAAGCCTGGGATGGACTCACAGTGACAGTCAGCCCCTCTCTCTAGCTCCTGATCCTATTCCTGCCCTTCTGAGAGACATGTCATGGTGATGTGACCAAACACCACCAAGAGACTCATCCGGAACCCGAAAATAGACACATGCCTCAGCTTGTCCCCTTGCAGAGTCTTCTCTAGGCATGGAGTCAGTTGAGAGACACACCCTGTCACAGGTGCTGTGTAACTATGAAGTTCACGTGGTCTTACAATGCACATGCCACGTGGTGAGGGGACAGCACAGGTGTCCTCTTTAACTCAAAGCAAACTGATTTTGCTTTGTTCAATTGACTCAATTTTATGAAATACATAGAGGCCAATTTAGTTTTACATTCATACAACAGGCTATTTTTTTGTGGATTCCTTGGCACAAATATATCCCATTGTGAATTTGTAGTTCCGCACAGCCCATCCCTTGCCCAGAGCCTGCAGGACCCCGGGGCTGCCTTCACATCCTGCTCAGCAGGTGAACCACCAAACTCTTCTGATTAAGGTCTGCTTTCCAATCCTTCATTTATTGTTTCAAGTGGTAATTCTATTATCTGGCTGTTTTTGCTCTGGCTTATGTAACACAATTATTACAAGGAATACATTTGCTCAAAGCATTCATGCAACTCTGAGTTCACCTCCCTTAAAAAGGTTTTTCGTTTGTTTGTTTGTTTTTTTCAGTGTCGAAGAATCCCAGGCTTGCAAAGCCTCTAGGAATGTGCTGCCCAGGCAGCGCATTTGAAGACCTGAGAGTGTCTCACCCATCCTGATGAAATGTACTTAGTTTTTGCTTAAGCTGGTCTCATCTGAACATGTCCCAGCGTATCAGAGTCTAGATGAACCAAGAGCACACTTTAAATATTGATGTGTACTCTTAGACTTAAATAATCATCGCTATCCCGTACTTAACACATAAGTCACCACAGTGCACAACGGTATGTATTCTGTGCCTGTAGGAGATATCTTGACCCTCCTTTACGGCTGAGCTGCTTACTATCTGAGGGCTGTTAGGCACCTCATTCACCTCTGGGTCCCCATGAGTCACAGCCCTTGGCCCACATAGAAACATAGTTTCTGTTGTCTTAACTGAAACTTCATTATTTTACATCAGTAGTGTATAGCAAAGACACGGCATGGTGTCAGACATAAACTTGCAGTTTTCAGCTTCTCTATGCAGACCTTCTTCCCTTGAGAATCACAGAATGCTAACTTTACTTGTATTCTAGAAAATTCTATCATCCCTCATTTTGTCTTAAAGTTTCCATGTTATTTAGTGATGGGGTAAGATGCCCTGCTTCATTCAGGTTTCACTGGCGTAGGAAGCATAGTTGACTGGCATTCAGCACCTGTGGGTTGATGAACACTCAAAGCCGTATGATGAGATGCCCACTCAGTGGTAGAAAAATGGATGCGAAGATGAAGGTGTGAAGGCACTTTCCCAGGTGTGCACGGTGCTATTGTAAATACTGCGTTTCTAGGAGGAGCTGATGGTCAGAGGTGAAATGTCACCTTTGACAGCTCTTTATCACAAGCCTGTCAGCACGATATGGATTCTTGTAGTAGTGTGTTCAAAATGTAAAATAGCATCATTGCCCATCATTAGGCCTTAGTTAGCATCCTGTCCTGATCTGGTTCACCACAGAGATGAAGCAGGATCCTGTTAACACAGCATCAGCAGCACTTTGTGTGCATGTTTGTATGGCAAACACCTGTGTCTTTGTGTGCACACATATATAGAAGACAGAGGGCCATGGCAAGTATTGTTTTTTATTTCTCTCCACCTTTTTTTTGAGTCAGGGTCACTCACTGAACTTGGAGCTCAACCATTGTCTAGACTGGCTGGGCAGTGAGCTGCAGGAACCCTCCTATCTCTGCCTCCCTGGTATTAGAGTTGCAGGTGCATGCTTCCACATCTGGATTTGGGGGTGGTACCGGTGACTCTAACTCAAGTCCTCATGATTGAATAGCAAATATTTTACCAACTGAGTCATCACCCAGCCATTTCCACAGCCCATCGTCAGCATTTGAAATACCTTACGCTGTCTCACTTCCTGAAGTGGATTTTGCTTCATATGGCTAAACGTGTGGTTGATGACACAGAGCAGAGGTTTCATGTGATCAAAGCGATGTCCCATATGGAGGAAAGTTGGAATTGTGAAGGTCATTCAAAGTAGTAGGAATAATGGATGTCAGTAAATCTGCTACAAGAGTTCCGAGCCAGGATAATTCAAACAGGGTGGGACATAGGGTCGACCTCACCATGGCTGCTGTCGGCCAAGCTTGGTTCCCTTGATGTCCCCTCTCTCCAGCACCACATCCAGACACCTTCCTTTGAACAAGCTTGTAGCAGGAATGCTCATCCATTGTCCATCCATCCTTTTTCCCAGGACAGAGTTTCCCTGGCTGTCCTGAAACTCTCTCTGCAGAGCAGGCTAGCCTCACACTCGGAGACCCACCTGCCCCTGCCTTACGAGTGCTTAGATTAAAGGCATGCACCCCCATGCCCGGCTTCCATCTAGCTTACCCCTAAACTCAACTTCTTAAGGACATTGCCTTTTGGTGTCCAGGAAGAAAAGGAAGTAGAATGGGACCTTTTCACCTGGATTTGAAAACTGGGCTGATAGTTCATTGGTGAGTGTGAGTTGTCTTCATGAAAGCTGATGTTCCATGACCACTGTTTGGTGTGATGCTTTGGCTCAGCGGTTCTCAACCTTCCTAATGCTGTAAACCTTTAATACAGTTCTTCATGTTGTGATGACCTCCAACCATAAAATTACTTCCATTGCTACTTCACAACTGTAATTTTGGTACTGTTATGACTAGTAATGTATATATCTGATATGCGACCCCTGTGAAGGGGGTCGTGACCCTGCTCTAGTTTTAGATCATGATGAGATTAAAGAGGATAGGGGACTAAAAGACACGAATGGGACATCTTGAGTCCACAGGACTGAGAATCTACTGACATTTATTTCTAAGGAAACAGATTGTGTTACACTTGAAGACTGAAGACAATTTTGACATTTAATGTGCATCTGAGTTTAATCACAGTTTTCCTCATTTATTATTTTGTTAACATTTTAATGGCTGTGATTGACAAAGAAGATTCTCAGATGATTTCCTAAAGAATAGGTGCCTGGCACTTGGGGTGGCGTGATGGTGATGAGGAACACCTCTGCTCACCTGGAAGCTTACTTGACTTATTTTATAATCATGTCAGGGTGAGGTTTCACTTCCTGTAAAATCAGAATAGTGCTAATTGTTCCCTGAGTTGACAGGTGACAGCTACCCGTGTCAACTGGTCTTGAGGGTTTCAGAATCCATCGTCTGCAAGGTGTCTTCAGAGGCCTTCACTGATGTGAAACCACCCTGTGGACCTGGATGTCACGCTCCCCTGTGACTCGCTGTCATTTTTGATATTAGCATCCTGACATTGGGACGGTGCTTGTAGAGCCAAGACACATCAGATTGACCTTCACGCATCACAATTTCTGCGAACCCTTGACTTTCATATAGTCTGTATTTCTCAACACACAGTGCCTGCTGCCCTCCCCTCCCCTCCTCTCTTCTTCTCTAATCTGTCCTAAGGTAGAAGTCCTTCTCACCTGAAACCTCACTGCATGACTGGGGACAAATTATTAAGAGTGTCCTTTGTTATTAGGCTGTCTTTCATCATTTTGTGACGATATTTTGTGATTATTTATTTAGTATGAATTAAACGCGTAGGTAGGAATAGCTGAGTGGCTCAAAAGATATTAGGACAAAATAAACAGTAACTAGCTTTATTATGGGGCTTGCAACCTTTGCTCTAGACTTTCTGGACACTGTTTTTTATTTTAAAATTGGTTATCGTAACATCACATGCTATTATGGAAGACATAATTTGTATTGAAAATACATAGCTCATAAATAATCACATAAGAAAGTCAAGTAGACATATTTGATAAAAACACTGAGAAGTAAGAGCCAAATGGCAGTTAACAGAATAGGAAGTCCCCAGCTAAATCTCCTCCTTCCTACCTCTCCTGACTAGCTAGGGTCACAGTAAAGATGTGTGTGGGTAGGTGTGTTAGGATCATGAAGGGAAGCATGTGTGGGTGAGAGTGTATGCTTAGCAACACCCTCATTTTTACTCTGCTCTTAAATGGGAATTTAAGATATTTAAGAAAAAAAGTGTTGAATAGTGCTGGTACCAATGCCCCAGTGGATGCCCCCACACTCATGTGATATGGGCATCACCAATCAAACCAGTAGGCCAATATGGAAGAGAAAGAAGAGAGAGAAAGATTAGCTGGACTGCAGTCTGTATATGAAGGGGCTTTATTGGGATGATTTACAGACTGCAGTCCAGCTAATCCAACAATGGCTGGCTGTGAATGGGAAATCCAAGAATCCAGTAGGCCCGACGTCCCAACTGGTCTTCAGCATATGCTGGAATTCCAAAGAAGTAGGCTCCACTGCCAGTGAAGGACGTGCTAGCAAGGCAAGGGCAAGCAGGCAGAGACAGAGCAAAAGCTTCCTTCCTCTATGTCCTCAGATAGACTTCCAGCAGAAGGTGTGGCCCAGACTAAAGGTGTGTCTTCCCACCTCAGGATATGGATTAAAGGTGTGTGTGTGTTCCTTTCTTAAAGGTCCAGACTAGAGGTGGATTCACCCACTTCAAATCACGCTAAAAATCTCTCACTAGTGTGTCCTCCAGATGCAGCCAAGTTGACTACCAAGAATAGTTGTCACACAGCCTCATGGGTTTTGGCTTGTTCAGACGATCCTGCCATCAACAGGGCCATACCAGTTCTCACATTCTAGAAAACTCTTTCCCATTTCATCACTGGCAGTTTTCTGGGTCATCCTGGGAGAAGTCAAAGACAACCTTTCCTCTGGTTAAGAGGTTAGGAGGATGTTCATGCTGGGGTTCAGCCCCCCTCAAGTCCTGGATCCTTTGGGCAGGACAAGACCACTCATCCCCTGTGCCTCATTCGAGAGACCTGTCTGTAACTGGCCACTCCAGCATTCACAATGTGCAACATGGAGGGAGCTTGGAACCAATTTTACCAAAGGTTTTGAAGCAATTTTCTAATTGATTAGAAAATCATGGATCAGCTATTCTGGAAATGTTACAGGATCCCAAGTCAGGGTAAACATGTAATTCATTTGGTGAATTTTTCTTTTTTTCCTGAGGACCATTGAAAGGTGTTCTCTTTCCAACAGCTATAGGTAGATATTATGTTAATATTTTCATCGGTGGAGATTTATGGGTCTGAACATGTAGTTACTAAAAGAGTTGTATTCATATTACATCATGGGAGCCTGAAGGTTGGTTACCATGTTCCAGATAGTTTGAAAACAGTAAGAAAAGAATTTTCTGTGGAGGATGGAAGTGAGGGGAGGATGGAGGTGAGAGCAGGCTGGGCATGGAGCAAAACTAATCAAGTTCTTCAAAACTGCTGTCCGTGTAGAGGTCAACTATCTAATTTCACCTTCTGGCTTGTGTTTGTGTGTTAAATATCACCATGGAAAATGTTTCTTATCCAATGGTGGAGAAAACATGTCCTTCTGTGCGCACAGGATAGAAAGCAGAGCAAAGCACACTGGAACCTATGAGTTCTGACTTGGTGAATGGGTCCACACCGGTTTTCAGCTCATAGGTTCTTTTATAGACTTGGTGAATAGGTCCACACCTGTTTTCAGCTTGAAGGATCTTTTATATTTGAGCCTCCCCTACCATCCGTGTATACTGAAGGTACACATCCAGTTAATAAGAATTGTTCTCATGTCCAAGGGGTACATATACAGGTAATGAGAGTCACTTCATGGATGCTGAAGGACCGTTTGCCTGCTGAGCGTGAGCACACTGCTGTGCCAATGCGTAATGCCTCCCTGAAGCACAGGTGTGGCACATGGAAAGGTCGCAGGACTTTGAAATTATGTGCTGACATTTTCTGCAAAGGATTATTTTTGTGTTCGTTATTTACAACTTGCCATTGCTATTCTGGATCCCCATCCTGGGAGAGAAGCCACAGCCTGTGCAGAGCATTTAATATTCGCCCTGCTGCACAGCAGATCCAGAAAGAGATACTCATTGTGGATCCTTCTGGCAGCAAGGGAAAGAAAACCTCTGGAGATTCATTGTGCAGGCAAACGTTATCGCTGTGTCCTCTGGAGGCAAAAGCAACTTATTCCCTTGCTGGAGAGATGACTCGGCAGGATAGGTGCTTGCTTGCTGCCAAGCCTGACTGCCTGCGTTTGACCCTTAGAAGCTACAGGGTCAAAGGAGAGAACTGACTCCCAAGAATTGTCCTATGGTCCCGATGTGTTCAAGTCGCCCGTCCTCCAACACACCCAAATAAATACTTTTAAAATGAACAAAATTTTTATCAGTGTATGTAGCCTTTAAATTACTTTCTCCAGTGCTATGAGAGAAGCAGCATCTGAAATGTTCTCCTGACCCACCGGCCATAAAACATAAAGGCTTTTAGCAAGGATCTAGCTCTAAAATCCTGACTCTGGATGTTGACATACCTGTGTTTTATCAAGTGGTTCTGTGCCCTGTTATACGTGAATTAAAAAGGGAGGTGAGAAAGTAGATTGTGCCCGCCATAGATGTGTGATTGTCACTCCTGTGTGACACAGAAGACTTTGAACATTGAAAGTTAAGATGAGAACTCTGGGGACTGAGAAACATTGATTAGTCAGTGAGTGGAGCTAGAGACCAATAGTCTGGTCCAGACATTGATTCCGATGTGTTTGCCGGGGGGCATGGAGCTGCTGTGAATGGTTAGTGGATGACATCTGTTAAGCGCTAAGGCAGACTGCAGGGACGTCTAATCACGACCCAGCCATCCCCTCGGAGGACCACAGAATCTGCAAAGGTCACTGTCGTGTGGCAGAGATGATCCTCCGTTTCAAGTAATCCACATCTGGGGAAAAGAACTAATTTTAAAGCCACGATCATCCCCTTTTTATTCACTTATTTTCCTTTTTTCCTCTGTTTACAGCATTTATTACCATAATATGCATACAAACATGCATTGTGTTGGGGGTCAGGGGCATGGGAGAGTGCATGACTTAAGATACGGCTATGTATTAGCTTAGGTTGTCAGAGCTGATTACATGGGAAATCCAAGGCAAGGAAGGCTGATTGCTATATGGTCCTCTTAGAGGCAGGTCAAACAATCAGGCTGAGTACACAGTAGGATAGCCACCAAGTCTAAAGCAACTTCAGGTGTATTTTTAACTCTGGCTGTGGGGCCCAGCAAAAACTCCAGTCTCTTAGGATGTAAGAGACATTTTCATAATGGTGCATCATCACTGCGTGGACCTTCGTCTCCATAGCTTCAGGCAGATGCATTGCTCATGTAAGTAGTGCTGCAGCTAGCGCAGCCCCTTCCCTTCTGGCGAGGGTCCATTGTGCCCATCCTAGGATGCTGAGGGACATTCTCAGCGTCTAGGAGGTACCCTTATTACAGTGACAGGAAAAAAAAAATACTTGTACAGAGATGGCCAAATGTCCCTGGGAGCAATGTTGTCACCACCCGAGGACCATGGCACACCGGAATCTTCCGTGGAAGGGTACAGTGACAGCTCCTCTACAAATAGGTACAGTTTAGACACGGCTGGTCTGTAAGAAAAGGGGGTGAGGGCCCAGCGTTCCTCCCACCATGCTTGGATCAGCTGGTCTAGCTAACTCCAATCAGAGAAGCACCAGGAAAGGAGGGCACAGCAGCTGCTCAGATCCCACGTTGACTAGCGGAGGGGTCTTGCTCCTGGGCTCTAACACTTCATGGAGCTTTTTTTAAACATAATTTCCTTATTGATTCTTTGGGAATTTCGCATCATGCACCCCAATTCTGCTCATCTCCCATCCGCCCCCCGTATCTGCCCCTCACCCTCACCCTTGCAGTGTCCCCTAAAAGAAACTTAAAAAAAATTAAAACCAAAACAAACAAACAAAGCCACTTCACTCCTCCACCTTTCCCGCCTTTCCAACACCTCACACAGTAGACCCTCTTGTCCAATCAGCCTTACTTGAGAATGTTCATTGCAGTGAGTCACTGGTCTGGTTCAAGGCCTCTGGTTTCTGATACATCATCCCCACTGGGCCCTCACTGAAACTCCTCTTTGATATCCCTCGGCCACCGGAGTCATGAAGATCCTTTAGTATAGTTCCACAGGACCCGTCCCTTCATGAGCTCCAACAGGGCACAGATGGAGTAGATAGATGTCAGGGTGGGCCAACCCAAGGCCCTGGATGGAGGCCTGGGTGGCAGCTGAGCTGGTTAGTCCTGACCACTGGGGCCACCCCTCTTCTGTTGCAACTGAGGGCCATGTTGTTGCCCGGGGTCAGGTCAGCCACCTGAGCCCATGTTAGTGTCCAAGAGCCACACTTCGGCGGGGGCCATACAGATCTGAATGACCTGTGCTGCTACCTGGTGCCATGGTGATGTGCAGGCCAGAGCTGCAGCTGAGGGCCATGTCTGGATCCGTGGCCCTCCTGCAGCCAGGGTCTGTGTTGATGTCCTTGGCTCCTGTTACCATCAATGGCCATGTGGACCCCTGAGGTTTGGACTGACGCTTATTACTTCTGTTTGAGGGAAAAGCTGAAGCTTTGACAGAAGAAGGTATTCCACATTGCTAGAGTTTCTCATAAAGCCTCCTTACTGTAATTGGATCAGTTACTTACTTAATAAAGGGTGTTGTCAGTGGTGGGACATGGGACTGATTTCCCACCTACCTAGGAAATCCTCACATGCCTTAAACTCTGAGTGTGGAAAGCACAGTAGCCCCAGCCACGGTGAGGCAGAAATGGGAGCTTTCTATTCTGTTTAGTCTCCTGTGAGCTCGCTCCATCATGTAGAGAGCAAAGGGGGGTTTAAATGTTCCTCAGAGTCAAGTCTCCTTGGAGATACCCAGTTTTGCTAGTTCCCCAGACATACTTTTCAAGTATTCCTGTGCCTTGGTGTGTGGTCTCATAATGAGAGATGTCAAAGGGAAAATTACTACCTTTAATAAATAAAATATAAACATGTAATTTTTTTTATCACCAACTCTCTCATGATGCGGCACAGTCTGCTGGGAATTATGAAATATGTTTCTGGTTTATCATTCTAGATACGACAGAAAAATTGAAGGTCTTTCAAATTTGGATAGAAACATCATATTCATTATAACATTATAATAAACATTATATTCATTATAACATTATAATAAACATTATATTCATGTTTATTTGGCCGATTGTTTTCTTGAGACAGAATCTCATGTAGTCCAGGATGGCCTCTCCCTCAGTAGTTACCCAAGGCTAGGCTTGAAGTCCTGATACTTCTGCCTCAGTTCCAAAGTCCTGGGGTTCTAAGTGTGTGCTTCCACACTCTGGTATTTGTTTATTGTTTGTTTGTTTGCCTGTCTTTCATTAAGTGAGTATTGAACCCACACCCTGTGTGCACAGGGTAAATGCGGCATCACTAACCTGCAGCCTTGGCCTTTTCCTTAGTTTTTATTGTGAGGCAGAGTGTCACTAAGTTGCCAGACTCACGCTGTCCCTGCTCTGCTGCTGTGCGGTGAGGGGGCCTTTGCCTCAAAGCCCTCGGTCACTTTGTCCTAGTATCCTGGGACTCAGGCATGTAAGGGTGCCACCATACCTGGATTATTTCCTGTCTATGTGTCTGTCTGTCTATCATCTATGTTTGTAACATCTGCCATCTATCTATAGTCTATCAGCTGTCATCTCTCTATAGTCTGTCCACTGCTCTTCTGTCTCACCCACCTATCTATCTGCCTGTCATTTGTTTATCATGTATCTGCCTATCATCCATCCATCTGTCTATCACCTATCTATCATCTATCTATCATATCTGTCTGTCTATCTATCTATCTATCTATCTATCTATCTATCTATCTATCTACCTACCTACCTATCTGTCTATCTACTTACCTACCTGTTAACTCTGCTTATCTGTCATCCATCTATCTGTGTTTCTATATACTTACCTACCTACATCCATCCATCCATCTCTTTTCCATGACCCTTTCTGGCATCTTCAGGTATGTATAGGATGAACACTGAGCTTATTCACTCAGTTACCCTCCTTCATGCTCTTATAATTTTCCCCAGTAATCTTCCGTCTGCATTCAAAAATTGTATGTTTTCTTCATGTGCAGAACCTATGGGGAGGAGATAGCCTCCTTTGTTCACAGTCTCCTACTTTGTGAGCTTATCTACTCAAGTGGTCTCGGGGTTCTGTAGAGGGAAGGTTTTTCAGGTGTCTTTTCTTGCCATTTTTGAGTTCCAGATTATTAAAGCTGTTATTTCTCTGGCTGTGGCTTAAACCCTAACAGTTTAGTTTAAAATTGGATGTGACTGATCAAACATGAGGCCTTCTCACAAAAGACACCTCCCCCTTGACAATGACACCTGGTGGATGGACCATTCCAAGGACACTGACACCAGGACAAAACATCATAAGTGCTTCTTCCTCTCACCCAGCCCCTCCCCTGCCCAGCCCAGTCTACTCCCTCTGCCCCCCTCCCCTGCCTCAGCCTCCCCTGACTTCTGCCTGTACCTAGAGGCCCCCTTCCCTTGTCACTCATTCTTTCCAGGGAGTCTTCCTCTGGAGGTCCAGGTCACTCCTGACCTCCTAACCTGATACCTCTCTTCTGTTTCTAGTCCCGCAAGAGCTCTTGCCACTTGCCGAACATAACCAGAACTCTTTCACCAGGTGCTCGGAGCCCTAGCTGTTCCTCCTTCCTTGGCAATCTTTGTTTTTCTCACCCTGGGTTCTCATTTTGTTGACCTGTGTACCTTTTGCACACCAGTCATGACTAATCTTGTGTCCCCTCGTAAGTGCCGCTGCATGTTCTCGGGGACATGGGCATTGCTTGCAAACTAGGCCCATTCTCACTTATGCTCTCCTAAAGGAGCCTCGCTCCTCCCCGGCTTTTCCTCCAGGTGCCTGCCTGCTTCCTCCACACTTACAAGCATCTTACACGCAGGGCTCAGGTCGGTTGCTCTGCTGCGTTGTGGCTAGCTCTCCTCTCCTCTCTGCCCTGGGTACCTAATTTGTTCCTGCCGAGTTTCCTGGAGGAGACCTTTGTCTTTGTGTCTTCAGCTTTTTAGCATGCCTGCATTTGGTAATCGATGCCTCTGTGTTTGTCAAGCGAAGGGAATTAATCAGCAACCTTAAAATGAAATGCTCCTGGCAAGCAGGGATAATACATTAGTATACATTAAGCATCCTCCATGCAAATGCGAGTTGCCTTGCCTGTTCTGGCTCCTGCCAACTTCCTATATGAAGTTCACAGCTGGTGACTGTCTCTCCTCACCAAGAAGGGTTCAGATAAGGTGAGCCCATGTCCACAGTGTGACTGTGTTCAGGTACAACAATCACTGTCTTCCCCGAAACATCACGTGCTCCCATGTAGTTTTGTAAACACCTGGGGACACAACGTCCAGGTGATTTCCATTATGACAGAGATCAGGTGTGGATGAGGTAACTTTTCACACTGGTGTCTGAGTGCAAGCCATAATGCCACTTGTTTATCTTAACAGGTATCTGAACCAAGGCATGCAGGAAGATGTGTCCACAGCAGAGCGTTCACTGAACAAGGAGAGACTTGTAGTTCTGAAACACGCCCTGAATGTCATTGGCTTCAGCAGCCTGGTGAGTCTTCTCACAGAAAACCAGCCTCCACCAGTTTATAAAGATTCACTCATCCCAAACCATGTCCTGAGCCTCAGTGTAGCCCATTGGTTGTTGCTGGCCTTGACAATGTTTCAGCAGAGAACAGGATTCTATCTGGCCTCCGGGGCTTACTGTCCAGTAGGGATGGGGGATAAACAAATAGGGGGTAGGTACCAGACAGGCAGATACTAGACAACACACAGAAAAAGGACATTAATGTTATTTCCTTTTTTGCTCTTTTAAAATTTAATTTTATGTGTATGGTGTTTTGCTTGTATGCAGTGCCCATGGAGGACAGAAGGAGGCATTGAGTCTCTTAGAACAGGAGTTACATAAGTTATGGGCAACCTTGTGGGTGCTGGGAATCGAACCCAGGTCCTCTGCAAGAGCAGTCAGTTCTCCTAACCACTGAGCCATCTCTCCAGCCCTGCCATTTTCAATGGAAATAGAAAAACACTTCTACATATGTACCTAGAGCCAACCAAATAACTGTGTTGATCGGCTCACGCAGAACCTGTCCAGTCTGGAGAAACCGTGTATTGTTAAATGGTCACCCTGCAAACTAATGCAATCACTTTACTTAAATATCTTCTCTAGGAAGCTAGAGGATGCATGGAAAGGTTTAGCCCATCTCTGTGCCACAGCCATTTCCAAGGCAATGGAAAGGCCCTGTGGCCCATGCCAAACTGCCTGGGACTGCCAGCCCTATCTGGTCACTTCACACATGGCTAATGAGACTGAAGAAATTAATTTTTCATATCTTAAAATATGAATTTAAATTTAAATAACCATGTGGTTATAGGTCACTGCTCTGAACAGGGCTGATCCTGAGAATTAGACATGAATTGTTCAGCCCCACGAGGATGTTCATTTTTGTTTTCCCGATGTGTTATCTCCACCCTCAATATGGAAGTATTTTTGGGTTGTGCCAAGTCCTCAAGAACAATTAACAAGAGGTCACTGGGGGCCCTGGTATGCCCACAGTTCTTGGTCCTAAACATAGTCTGAAGGATGAGCTCCTTTGTTTTCGGAAGGCTGTCTGTCACCCTTGCCTCTGCTAGCAGGGGCAGGAGGGGCCGGCGGAAGCATGCAGGAAAGTTGGCAAATGACTCACCCTCAATGGGTTCACTGAGGCACTTTGCTTGGCAGGAACCCCCGCCTTTCAGAGCCTGGGGTTCTAGGACGGAGAGGTAGTCTGATGGTGTCCACATTTTGTTCTTTTCCTGGCCCCGCCCACTTGCATGTTCTGTGTTTGCACAGGCTTCCTGGCCCCGCCCACTTGCATGCTCTGTGTTTGCACAGGCTTCCTGGCCCCGCCCACTTGCATGCTCTGTGTTTGCACAGGCTTCTGTGGTGTCTTTTTTTCTTATTCCCCCTCCCGACACAGAGTTTCTGGATCCCCTAGGGAACAGGAGCACAGACAGGGGCAGGAGACTTTTACCAAAATACCATTCGCTTGGAAACATACCTTTGAAATTCCACACTTGATCCTCAAAAGCAGGGCAAGCAAAATACACCTGCTGACTGGTGTAGCTGACAGAAATGGGTATGATTTTAGTAAAAAGCCCGATGTCCTTCCCTTTATCCTAAGCCTTTAAAGTAATGCGAGGAATAAAAGTTATTCCACTTTGGAGTGATGGCCTCTGTCCATGACAAAGAACAGTATTTCTGGGCAGGTGTGGCCTTTGGAGCAAAATCTGCAAGGGATGATGGTCCTTTGAGACTGATCCACCTCTGCATCCCATCCCTCACAGCAGGCAAGCTCACTAGGCCTCAGAGGGCATGACTGCCCACTGCAGACAGAGGTAGGATCCCAGGCTCCCATAGGGAGGTTTTCCTGATGCAAACCCACCACATTGTGTTGTGGGTTGTAGTGAATTTTCATATCTCTGCCTCCCTCACTGAATCATAAAACTCTTGAGAGCAGCCCAGCTCCTCCTTGCCTGCATGTCCAGAGGTGCCCAGCTTGCAGAGCACTGAAGGAAAATTTATGCATGTTACTAAAGAGGTGGACATGTGTTGTGCTGTAGAAATGCTGTTCTGTAATACAGAGGAGAGCCCAGAGGAAAGGCTGCCGTCTGCTATAGCTGTGGAGGAATGCTGTACCTAGGCATTACTTGAGATGGATGTCTCCAGGCTCTCGCTTTAAAGATGGGAAAACAACAGAAATTCCCAACTTCAGGTCTGACTCCTCCTTTGCACAGTTCCAGGCTTCCAGACCCTCCTCCCCTGCTTCCTGCACCTTCTGTGCAAGGAGAGCTTGGGACCGCAGGGGTGTTTCCTGTCAGATCTTGGACTATAATCACTAATTTTTTTGGAATGATGATTACCCAGAACCCGCTGATTTGTATCAGAACAGCAGCACAGGTTTAAGGGCAATGCACATTGTGTGGAGATTTGATTCTGAGCCCACATCGGCAGTGTCGTGGAGCGTTGTGGGTCTGAAGAGTGGAGAGCACATGGCGCTCATCTTCTGCTTCCAGAGAAGTCCCCTTCTCTGAGCAATTCTGTCTGTTCTCTGTCAACACCTAGGAGGTGGAGAACCTGTTCGTTATCCTAGCAGCCATATTGCACCTGGGAGACATCCAGTTCACGGCGCTGACGGAAGCTGACTCTGCCTTTGTCTCTGACCTCCGGCTTCTGGAACAAGGTCAGTGGAGCACCACCTTGCCGGGGACATCGCTGCTGTGCAGTTTCACAGAGCTGCCGGTAGATGGAGACACAGTACAAAAAGCGAGCTGGAATAGTCACGTCCCAGGGCTGAAGTCGTGGGGGAGGGGAGAACCTCTTTCTTTCTCTAAAGGGCTCAGGGGGTAACGGATAAATGCGCTTTCACGTTCTCATTCTGCAGACCACCCTGACAGCATAGGGGGGTCCGTTCATGTGATATTATCTAAATAGTCTTTGCCCCCACCACTCTTCCCACAGTATTTAGAGACCAGACCATGAGCTAAACATTATAAACACAATTACTTCCCTTTAAATGCCTTGTTCAAGATCTCTCTCTTCTGTGACATTGCCTTTCTAGCCAGGCCTACTTTTTGAAAATACCCTTAAACTACAAGTTTTCAATCAACAGCCTATTTCACCTGTTTCAAAGTTATTTAATAAGAAATTTGGAAAAAAATATAATCCAGCACTATGAGGGTAATGAAGGCAAAAAATGTGTCATGACAGAATCCAGAGAGACATGAGCTCCCTTTATGTCTGGAGTACTAAGGAGTTCTCTAGATAAGTTTAACCCGGAGAGTAGAAGTTGATTTCCCCCTTTTGAAAGTGACTACATGAAGCATGTCTATAAAGTGCAGTGTTTCTGGTGTCAAAATGCACAGTGATTTCATATTCACAGCCTGTTTTGATTTCAGTGGCTGGCATGTTGCAAGTATCGACAGATGAGCTGGCATCGGCCTTAACGACTGATATTCAGTATTTTAAAGGTACGTCTTTGTGCAGTCTGACTTACCTTTGTACGGTTCCTGGGCTTCTTTCAAGTAGGGAAATTAAATAAACCATGCCTGTCTCCACATGGGGAAACTGTGTGGATCAAGTGCCGGAAGAGAGCATAACGAGCCTGGTTGGTCCCCCTTTACTGTACGGGAACACTGCCATGCTCCTGGGAGATCATTCTGATTAACTAGCTCTCTTCCTAATCAACTTGTCAGTTCAGAAAAACAAAGCCATCAATCTAAGAGGATTTATTCTCGTAAAACACGGACCCTTTGTGGGGGTGGGGCAGGCTTCTCTCTGCCTTTTCCACCCATAATGGGAGCTGTCATTTATTGGGTGTTTATGAGTGGATGGCACAGTGCCAGGTATTCCGAATGTTGTCATTCTTGATCTCACAAATGGTCATGAGGTGGGCATAACTGTCTCTTTCCTCAGAGAGGAAAGCACTCAGATTAAAAGGGGTTAATGCCAAGCCAGCAGCAAGAGGCTGTCTCCCTTACAGGTCGGCTTCAAACCCTCTCTGTCCACGAACACTCCCTGGTGTAGTGCATGGCCCTGCTCAGTGCACAAGCAGACTGGTTCTCCTAGGTGTGTTTCAGTTATCTACTGCAAACTCAGGACTGATGCCCTTCTTCAACCTTCCTCTTCACAGCTGTGAGGGCTTGCTCCCCCCAGCCCCCGCTATTCTATACTGAACTCACCTGCTCCCCGGTGGGTGTAGCATGAATCTTAAAAGTTCTTATTAATAAAATCAAACCCGGGGCCAGTTATTGGGGTGAAATACTGGATGGTCAGAGAGACAGAACAGGCCACAGCTAACCTCACCTGGCCAACTTCTCAGCTGATCTTGTTTCCTCAGACTGGAAGCCTCTGTGTCCTCATATCCAAATGGCTCTCAGCTGAACTGTGCTGCTCAAAACCTAAAAGCTTAACCAGCCAAATGCTTAACCAGCCAAATGCTTCTAGTTTCTGGTCCTCAAGCCTTATATATCTTTCTGCCTTTTACCACCACTCCCTGGGATTAAAGGCTCGCTTTCTGGGATTAAAGGCGTGAGTCACCATGCTTGGCTGTATCCTTGAACAGACGGATCTCTGTCTCTGGAATGCTAGGATTAAAGGTGTGAGTGTCACCATTTTCTAGCCTTTGTATCTAGTGGCTGTTCTGTCTCTGACCCCAGATAAGTTTATTAGGGTGCACAATATTTTGGGGAGCACAATACCACCACAGGTGGGTCTCACTTGCAGGTATCTTTTCACTTGGCAAATGACCTCTGCCTCTTAGAATCCCCCTCCACGCTACTCAGTGAGTTTTCTCATGATCCACCCAGCTGCTCACCAGGCAGTGCTGTCTCCTCTCCCCCCTCTTCCTTCCCTGCCGAGTAGATCAGACCCCCGTGACCCCATAAATAGCCCCCATTCTCAATGCCCTCTTGGTTTCCTGACCTGGATCACGATAGCAAACTCCGTTGATGTTTTCATCTGGACTTTGCTCATTTTCCCTCATTCCGTAGGGACAACAAAACGGAATGCAAGTGTACTTTCACCTGTGGTCAACTGTCCTTCAAAGATGCCCATTTCCTTAGCCCCTCCCTGTAGGCCGGACTTCCAGGCCCCTTTCCATGGTCACTCCTAGCCATGTCTCCATCCACACCTCTGCACCCAGCCACATTAAGCACCGTGATGCTCTCCAGATGCAGGACCCTGTGTCGTGTGTTTCTGAAGATGTGTTAAACTCACTTCTCACTTATCACGCGGCCATCTGGTTTCCTCTGCTCACTCCACCCTCCCCCACCACACTGGTCACTCTGCAGAACTCCTCAGCCGTGTTAGCCTGGAAAACACGGTGGTGGCCTCTCGTAGGCTGCACTTGTCTTCTCTGCCTCAGTGTGCTGTTCAATACCCATGGCCTTGGCCTTGATTTCTCAAGGTGGTGCAGTTCTATCTTGTCTCAGTGGCTGCTCCTCTCTCTTTCAAACTGGAGGGACTCCCCTGTCCCTGTCATCTGCTCAGCCTGAGACTCAAGGGTGCACCGTGTCGGCCAAGGCCCCGGGTGAGAATTCTAACCCCCATTTCCTTGCTGTCTGCAACAGCTCGGCCTGTGCCACAGGTCACCCTAACTCTCTTCCCTGGCTCCCTTCACTGGCCTTTTCATTCCGGAAATTCTCTCTCATGATTTCCACCTCTGCTTTGGAGAATGACAGATCCTTCCTCCTGAAGGCCCATCTCGGCCCCTAGCTCCACAAGTACATTGTGATTGATTTTACCATTACTTTCCAGACAGGCAAGTGTTCAAATGCCCCAAGCTAGTTCAATGCCCAGCCAGGGAGCTGTTATCAGAAAACTCACTCACAGGACCCCAAGTTAACTCTCTATCTGTGAGGAAATGGCTCAGCTGTGGAGAGGGGCAACAGCGTGGTCGGGAGTTCTAGTCAGCCAAGGCACCCGACACTCGTGGGATGGCATCATGTGTGATAACTGACAGGTGCTTTCAGGGTCATTTTTAACATTGCCGGATGTGTGTGGATGCCACAGAGAATGAACGAGACACACAGTTGTGTTGGCTGCTAATATGAGGGGACCGCTTGTCCTTATACCTCCTCTCCTGCTCTTCCAGGAGACATGATAATACGTCGGCACACCACACAGATGGCTGCATTCTACCGTGATCTCTTGGCCAAATCACTGTATAGCCGTTTGTTTGGTTTTCTGATGAACACCGTGAACTGCTGCCTCCAGAATCAAGATGAATACAGAAGGTAGGAGTCGTGGAAGCTTGTGCCTGTGTCACTGTGTCACAACTCAGGAGCTGTGGGCCCACTGACCCCAGTGTTACCCAGTCGGTCACACACAACACAGGGGCTGTGGATGTTGACCCCTGGGCTATTCGGCTATACCTAACTCAGGCCTTACCTCAGAGAGATGCGTCATATTACAGCACAGCCCAGGGGTAGACTTCATTCAGACTTCATTTTAGCAAGCTAGTTTCACCGGAAGGGTATTAGTGATTATGCTTTAGAAATATAAGCCCCCACCCCACCTCCCCACCCACCAGCACTGATGGATGAATCAAACTGTCTCTCATGCATAGATATGCAAATGTGCTCTCTCTAGAATGAAGGTATAGATGTGGCCTTTTGTGCACTGAGAAGAATGGAAGTTTTATGAATCTAGGAACAAGATGTCTAAGAATATCTAAAGCTCAGGAGTTGGTTGAGAGCCCACGTGCGTCTCTTTCAGAAACAGTATGATGATGTGTCTCATTCTGCCTTGAGATTCCTTACTTACTCCATGGGTTATTTGACAAAGGGTCTCTGTGGCAATCCTCTTGGTTCATACCCCTAATCATCTCTAAGCAGTAGAGATTTTCAGGGCTATTTGGTCATCTAAAAATTATAGATTTCCATGGCATTTTGTCAATGAAAAACTCTGTTATTATTCTTGTCTCTAGTAATGACCTTGAGCAGACATCTGAAAGTGAAATTGAACTCAGAAGTCTTCACAGGCAGGCTTGTCTTTGAGTGAAACTCTCTGAGAAATATTTTCTGTTGTCTTAGAGTTCTTTACCAAATTCTGAATTAAGCCATTTTTTTGGAAAATATTAAAATTAACATCAATTAATGGGAAAGTTATGAGTATAGACATTTCAGGTTTGGATCTAAGGGGTATTAGAGTCCCTCAAATGTACCTGTGCAGAGTTTCGGTGCTCAGCACTCCATGTGTTCAAAGCTACTCTAAGAGCTTAGGGTAGCTCAAGTGTTTTAGTAGAAACATCTGGCTCTTTCTCTGGTGCGATGAGGGCTCCAGCCTGACCCTTCAGTGCCATAGGGTTTCAGCTCTTGCTTCACCGTCTTGTTATTAGTTGGTCCGTGGTCCTCTGCCTTCCTAGCCCTTCCCTTCCCAGTGATGCAGTTCCTAAGAGAGTGCTTGAGAAAGGAAGGATTTACTCTTAGTTTGGGTTTGGAAGAGATACACTCCAGCATGGAAAGGAAGGCTGGGGGTGGGAGCAGCTTGGCCAAAGGCACCTTGCTCACCAGTCAGTGGGCCAGGAAGCAGAGAAAGGGGAGATTTGGAAACCCCGCCTCTGGGATGGTACTGTCCACATCCAGAGAAAGTCTCCTCCTCTCAGCTCAGTATCAC